>SEMN01001785.1:0-27109 GCA_005408345.1 Macquaria australasica | reverse complement strand
CTGGTTTAAATCCTATTTATCAGATCTATATCAGTTTGTACACGTTAATGATGAATCCTCTATGCACGCCAAAGTTAGTCACGGAGTTCCACAAGGTTCTGTGCTTGGACCAATTCTATTTACCTTGTATATGCTTCCTTTAGGCAATATTATTAGGAAGCACTCCATAAATTTTCATTATTATGCAGATGATACCCAATTATATTTATCGATCAAGCCAGATGAAACCAATCAATTAGCTAAACTTCAAGCATGCCTTAAGGACATAAAAACCTGGATGACCTGCAATTTTCTGATGGTAAACTCAGACAAAACCGAAGTTATTGTACTTGGCCCCGAACACCTTCGAAACACATTATCTAAAGATATAGTTTCTCTAGATGGCATTGCCCTGGCCTCCAGCGAAACCGTAAGGAATCTTGGAGTTATCTTTGATCAGGATATGTCCTTTAACTCCCAAATAAAACAAACTTCAAGAACTGCCTTTTTTCATTTACGTAACATTGCAAAAATCAGGCACATCCTATCTCAAAAGATGCAGAAAAACTAGTCCATGCATTTGTTACGTCTAGGCTGGACTATTGCAACTCTCTATTATCAGGCTGCCCCAATAAATCCCTTAAGACTCTCCAGCTGATTCAGAATGCTGCGGCACGTTTACTGACAAGAACCAGAAAAAGAGAACATATTTCTCCAATATTAGCTTCTCTACACTGGCTCCCTGTAAAATCCAGAATAGAATTTAAAATCCTTCTCCTCACCTTCAAAGCCCTAAATGGTCAGGCACCATCATATCTTAAAGAGCTCATAGTACCCTATTACCCCACTAGAGCACTGCGCTCCCAGAATGCAGGGTTCCTTGTGGTTCCTAGAGTCTCTAAAAGTAGAATGGGAGCCAGAGCCTTCAGCTATCAAGCTCCTCTCCCGTGGAACCAGATCCCAGTTTGTGTACGGGAGGCGGACAACCTCCTCACATTTAAGAGTAGGCTTAAGACTTTCCTCTTTGATAAAGCTTATAGTAGGGCTGACTCAGGTGACCCCTGAGCCACCCCTTAGTTATGCTGCTATAGGCCTAGACTGCCGGGGACTTCCTATGATGCACTGAGCTCCTGTCTCCTCCTCTTCCTCTCCATCTGTACGCCCTCATATCCCATCAATGCTTGTTATTAATTCAACTTCTTCCCGTAGTTGTGTGCTTTCTCTCCTCTCTCTCTCTCTCTCCTCTCCCCTTCTGTTGCTTTCTGCAGGTATTTCTGCCTCTGGAGCTGCAGAGTCTGGGTCTGTGGTTGCTGCCACCTGCTGCCCCTGTGCTCCTGCTCTGCACCCGCTGCTGCTATTGCTGTTGTTGCTGTTGTTATTAGTATTGCTATTATAATGTTGCTCTTAGTGTTGTTTCCGTTGGTGTTAACATCAATGCCATTACCATATCTATACTGTACTGTGCTGCTGTATGTTCTCTTTCCTCCTGCTCTCTCTCTCCCGCTCCCCCCTTCCCCCTTCAACCCAACCGGTCGAGGCAGATGACCGCCCACCTTGAGCCTGGTTCTGCTCGAGGTTTCTACCTGTTAAAAGGGAGTTTTTCCTTGCCACTGTCGCATAGTGCTTGCTCATGGTGGGAACTGTTGGGTCTCTGTAAATATAAAGAATCGGTCTAGACTTGCTCTATTCGAAAAAGTGCCCTGAGATAACTTTGTTATGATATGGCGCTATATAAATAAAACTGAATTGAAATTGAATTGAATTAATTTAGACTTATATGACTGATAGCCGACGCACTTTCCCGTTTTTAGCGAGACCGGTGCGGTGTTAATGTAGCCCGAATCTTCCTGCTAGCACTGTTAGGAGTATGACTAGCAGCAGAGCTAACGTTAGCATCTTCGCCACTGGTGCTGCCATATTTAATTTACTGGTTGGCGTTTCTCCTCTCCTTTGCTCTGCTCTGTCTCTTTCATCGTGTATGCACGTTTGCTAGATGGAGCAGAGGGTAGAATATAACTAAATCCGCAAGCAGTGCAGTAAACACTTAAACGTGCACATTGGTTAGATAAGTAACATAAACATTTAGTTGATTTCATAAAAGAGCACATGTGCTATGTTAACAGTGACTGATTGACTCGGGTGAACGGATATTGAAGTGGAGATGCTTTGCTGAAGCAACAGAGCATAACATTTAAAAAAAAAACATTGTTAATCATTTAAAATTCTTAATGTTGGTTAACTGTTAACATGATGTATATTAGCAAAGTCATTGTGAAACATGCTGGCTAGGGGTGTGTATGCCTTTTCTGTATTTGTTGAATATTGATATTAACGTAAACAAATAAATGCAAAGTTTGGAATCACGTTGTACCAGGTGGCCGTGCCGGTCCCTGCCATCCTTTTGCTGTGCTAGGAAGGTCCGACCAATCGTTTGTGGTGTGTTTAATGACATGGACGCAATTCATATTACTTAAATTAAGCATTCAATTCGGTATTGATAAGTTTAAATACAAGATGGCTAATTACCGTTCTAAAATGAGAAGGCGTGAAATACCTTGTCCTGAGCTTGATATCGACTCCTTGAAAAGGAAATCCCCTGCTGAGAAGAATCCAGCAAAAAATTGCAAGAGACCAAGGAGAGCAGAGGTGAACTACCTTTCTCCATATCCAAGTGGAGAAACTAGCAACAGTCTGGAGATGGAGCGACAGGAGCTTCTTCAGGAGGTAAAGAAGAAGAACAACATTAAAGTGATTCAAGAAAAGATGGCCTAAACATTCTCCTATCAAAGGCTTGAAGTTGTGAGTGGTAGTCCAGCTGCTGATGACTTTAAAACGAGATGGCCCACTTTGTTTTATGAAGCTGAGGTAGGTGAATGTAAATGAACTTGAAACGTACTTCTCTCAAAGTTAAAATTGGAAGCCAAATTAGTGTTCCTCTTTGAGTTGAACATTAAGTGTTTGTTCTTTCCACCAATAATATCTACAGGGTTTAAAACACCCTATACAGAATTTACACTCCTTTCACTTTGCATCAGAACATTTCGCCCTATTCCTGACATTGTACTTGTGAATCTTTTGTCAATTCAGATCAAGGAGGAATTCAGGAGAATAAGTACGATTTCCCTGGAGCAGAGCTTCATGTACAGACTTGACGACTACACACCGAAACTTCTTGACCTGATGAAGGCCAAGGGAGGTGTCGTGGGAACTAAGCTGAGGCCACTTCTGGACAAACTGAGTCAGGTGTGTTTGTTTAAAATGGCGGTCCTTTGTTTGCAGGGAGATGGACCTACTGTCTCTTTAACACACACTGCCCCATGCACACTCAAATATAGCACAAATTCTTGCACTTGGTAGCTTCCATGCCTCTTTCTACACATGGCTCTTGCTCTATGCTGAAATCAGTGCTGATTTCACATGCATGCTCATGTCTTCTCATCTGGCAGTTCATTGTGTATGAATAATGATACAGTTTTGACACAATATTCTGTTCACAGAACCAAAGCATTGAGATGAGACGTGAAGCTGTTATCCGCAGCCTCATACTGTATCTTGGTGAGAAAGAAGAGGAACTTTTTGAAGACTGCCTGGTAAAGTTTTATTTTTTTAAGGTTATTTTTTAATGACATGGTTTAAAGCTTTAATGTGTAATCATTTAAATGTAAGTTAACCCTAAAGTAATAGAGGAAGGCAATTTGAAGAGATGGACAAATGTTTTACTAAAACTGGCTCAGTGTAAAATAGATTTGGCTCAATGTAACAGATTTGAGCTATGTTTAATGGTTGCTCTCAGCACGTGTTAATTCTTCCCTGATAATGAAGTCACTTTGAGTAATTAAAGCCATTCTATGTTTATTTTTTTCTTAAAATAATTGTCTTCATTTTTCTTGTAAATTTAATGCAGGAGGACAGCCGCATTGATGCCACTCAACAGATCCTCAAGATCCTGGTCATCCATGGTGCTGATGGAGAGGATCCAGTTGATGTATCGATCCTCCTTGAAGGAAAGGAGATGTTGCAAGGCTGTGGCAATACTGCTAAAGCTTGCACACTGCTTATGGGTCTCATTTATGCGCTCAACATTGCATACCCCCCAACACTGCGCTACACTTTTGAGGTGTTTCATAAACTTTTCCTGGACCTGGATGGCATTAAGTTGTCCCCAAAAGTGCAAGCTTTGAAGTCAAAGTTGCTGTCTTGAATGCTATCATCGTGGCAAGTACTGTGCAGTCTCAGCTGCTGGTACATCCCAACTCACTTCTCCATCTTGTAAATGACTGTAACAACAACTTGTTAAGACACTGTCACCTCCATTGGACCTGCTGCTCACATATAGCAGCGTGTCTTTATATGGACCTTCCACTGTCCAGACTTGCAGTGGCCTTATTCTGTTTTGACTCTCCAAAAGACTGTATTGGATGTTGTGAAATATGCCCAGAACTTCGTGAATTAAAAAAACATATTGCTTTTGGTAAGAAGGTTTGATGCATAGGAAGTCGGAAGCTGTCTAAAATGTTTTCCAGTTTGTATCAACTATGGCACCTGTTCATTGATATTTATCACAGACAGGGAAAAGAAAAAAGAGGAAAGTTTACATTTTATTTTTTAACTAGAACTATTAACACCTTTTAGCTGTTGATCAAAATGTTCTCATGCATTATCGTTTTAATGGAATACTTAAAATGTGCTTGTACGGAGTGCCAGTTTGAATTTTGCAGTTGCACTGTTTGAGAGGGCTGTAAGGTTTAAATTGTTTTGGGGTTTTTTTTGTCATGGGATATCCCCATCAATATTTTATGGCCCATTGGGTGGAAAAAAAACATTTTGAAATGCACTGTATAGTGTATAGTCATATTTAGCAGTGATACTTTAATTTTATATTTCTGATTTCTGAATGAGTTCATGTTTGTGAATGGAAATTGAATTGTTTTACAGAACAAGCTTAAATGAACATTCAGTCATTCAGACATCAGTGAGGTTATGCATGTGTCTTTGAATACTTGTTTCAAGACTGGTAGTGACTGTTTGCTGTTTACTTTAGAAAAAATAAAGACTCAGTTGAGTTGTATTTTAGTTATGCGATTTGTGATAAAAGTACATTAAGAAAAGGATTACATTTGGTAACATTTATTTATTAAAAGAAAATTAGCAACATTTACATAATTAAATAAAGTAGTAAACAAAGTTTAAAAACTTAATACAAATAAGTAACTGAAAATGTCAAACACAAAAAATAAAATAAAATGTACTTATTTAATTCATAAAGGTAACCATTACACATATGTAAGATTTACTTAATATTTTGATGACATCAATGTTCCTGTCTCTAAAAAAAGTTTAATGCTAAGTACATTTTACTTGAGACTGGCAAGTAATTTGTACTTCATATTGCAGCAGTAAAATTTACTTAAAGTGTTAGTGCAAATTGTTACGAGGATTTAATCAAGTAAATCTTACAAGTTGTTTTTTTCAGTGTACAGCTCTTATGTTACCAAGAAGTATATGCCAAAATTGTTCAAAAACAATTTACAGTGCCATTTTTTTTGCACTAACAGTGTACCAGTACATACATGTAGGAACAAGGGAACAAAACATGAAGTTAGAGAATAAGAAGGTAACAATCTGGGAACTGTATACTGTAGGTAGTATTTAACTACGGAGTAGCTATTTTAATGTTACAGGGTATAGTATGATCATTACTGAGCAACAAAGCTAGAAGTTTGGGGGAAGATGGGGTAATGAGTTCTGTTGCATTTTATAAATCTTCTGTGATTTTACTACATACCTACACTGACAAAAACAAAACAAAAAACCACAGATGTTAAATAGTTACAGTCCTGTAGGTTCCTTCTCTGTGTCTGCTGTTACTTTAGAGTCTGAGGCACAATGCTGTTTATAGCTTTAGTGGAACTTTGGCTTCATGCTAAAACAATGTGTCCAACAGAACTTCTCAATATGTGTGTGCGTGTTGTACCTGTTAAAGGCAGCGACATTGTCATCTAGTGTGTTTTGCTCATCAGCTCCTGAGCGGTAGTAGTCATACACAGCTTTGGGAAGAACTTTCCTGGCTTCCTCCTCGAAGTCCAACACACATACACGCTGCCCTGACATCGCTGTGCACTCAAACATCAAAAGACTGAGGCGACTCACTGTCTGTCACTCTGACACACAGTGCAGGGCGAGCTGTGATAAGCAGAGCTGCTGTAATCATTAACCTGCTGGAGACTTTGTCAGCCCTGAGCCTCTTCTTTTTGATCATGACTTCTGAGGGGGTTTTCGCTTTGCTCAGTTTACACAAGATAAATTTGTGTTATGAAGGCCAGAACAAACCCAGAGGATTGTGGGTATCATGGTTATTACCCTGAAAAACCTGGACCTTTATATCCTGTGTTTAGACTGTTGCTAGGTTATGAGATAGTGCTGGCTGCCTGTGAACTTTGAATCCTCATGTTAAAGTGTGTTTTGGTAAAATTGCTGATGTATTAATTCAAGACAACAGACAACTGTCCACACACAGTGGAAAGTGCTGTGTAATGTTTCAATTGTGATGAAGGAGGCCATGTCAAAGTCAAAGTTGAGATGCAGCACCAAATGTTTGATCATCTCTTTTCTGTTAACATCAGAGTTTGAGCGGTTGTCTGTTGTCTTACAGTAGGTCTACATGTTGTAGGTATCACAGTGCAGCTGTTCCTATTGCATCTTTGTCAGCCATTGCTTTGTACTCTATCTTGTACAGAATCATGTTATATATATACTACCCTAACTGTGAATACATGTACATTTATCAGATTATATTTTATGTTTATCCTAAATAATGTTTGTCAGTCCAGTACTTTGGTCTAGAGCAGTGGTTCCCAGCCTGGGGGTCAGGTCCAAGAGGCTGACTTTTGTAACTTTTTTTCTGATGAAATACTGGATACTTTCACCTCTACAACTGAAACAATCTGAGAAGGAAAAGTAACTGTTCACAACTCATGTCCACACTAAGGATATAACCTGTGATGAGCTGTGAGAAAATTCATTTTAAACAAGAGCAGTACTTCCCAAACTTTGTTGTTGGAGGAAAACGAAGTCCAGGTGGGGGTTTTAAGTCTGGACCTCTTCACCAACACTAAGTCTTCTGCTCAGTTGTTCTGCTGCTGGAGTCTCAATCAGGTTCAAAAGAAGACACTGGAGATGATCAGAGTTCGATGCAATAGAGTTTATTCTTTAACAGAGATAAACCCGAGTAGGAGCTGAACTGAAGACAGACTGCACGCTATTTTAGAATTCAAATAACCCAGCCCATTGTAGGTGGAGAATAGTGGTTTCTTTAAATTTTTTCTAAAAAAAATAACCTATCAATGCTTCATAAATAATGGTGACATAATTTCTAAACTAAGATGGCCCAGCCCCCTATCCAGGCCAGTTCTGGCCTGTTTTAGCCTGACTCCAATATATCTGGTACTTTCCACCTGAGATCTGTTTCAGCCTCTGTCAGACTCCAATTAGCTTTGGTAAGTGTCCAACTACCACTGGTACCTTCCTAGCTGAAATCAATCATAGCCTCTGCCAGACACCAATAGCTTTGAAGAGCTTCCAGCTAACGCAGATGCAGGCCTATAACTCATACTCCCTTATCGCCTTTTTTAAAAGCAGTAAATCTGTCTAATTAGCCTACATGCTAGCCTGCATGCTAGATACACACAAAACGCTACATGCTGAACACACACAAAGCAATAAATCTTTCTAATTGGTCTGCATGCTGAACACACACACTCTTACATTCATGCAGGCATTACATTTAAGATGGATACAGATGATATATACTGAGTACATTGATTATCATTTACTATTTTATAACAGCACTCTTTTAATAAATGTTTTTACAACATTATCTTTAATGCCCCCTTTGAAAGCTGAAAAGATTTAAGGCCCTCCCTCTAACCCAACCTCTGCCTGACATGTAAATCAATTGAGTTTTAATCATCTAGTAATAGCACTGGGAAAGTGGTAACAAAAGGAGAACTTCTTGAATCTTCATTGAAACGATATTATCAAGCTGCTTGTACATGCAATTACTGCAGATTTATGCTTGTACATGGGTTTTCTGGTGAGCGTCCAGTTTATGCAGTGCTGTGCACATTTTGGGGGGGCAGGTGCTCAAGCAAAAAAAAAGGGCACACCTCATAATTATTTATAAGAACTACAGTTACATACAGTAGCACATCTTTTACCTACTTACATATTTATTTCAATACCCATACACTCATGCAGATGTTTAATACTCAACAGATTTTTATCAATGGCCCAACCCTACCACATAGCCCATTAAAATGTTTCTGCAGAAAAAGTAGCTATTTGTCATTTGGCAATGTTATGTTATAATATTTAAGGTAAATACATGATATAGATTACTGCAAGTATTGTAATGTAGACATAACTTATATAAGGAGTTGCTGACAAAATACTAATATTCAGTTAAAGTCGCTTCATGTCTGATTTAGAATCACTAAACCACTTTGTGTAGTTAAAATATACATTTTTCAATTTCAATAAAATTAGATGAACAGTTAAACTGTCAAATCTGACCTTGTAAAGGCCCTGGACTATTGTACTAAAATGACCATCAGTTGGCATGCTTGGTAAATTTTGTGTCACCGGAGTAAGAATTGATAATTTACTAGGCTATTTCTTAAAGGTGGGGTAGGCAGTATTTTTTTGGTGTCATTGGGCAAAAAATCCATAATAACTGTTCAGCATATTGTAATTCAAGGGGCCTGAGAGCAAACCTCTACTTCTGCCCTTCCTCTTGGCTCTGTTTTCAGGCTCCAGAAAATCTAGCCCGTGACGGGAGACTTTGGCCAATCACAGGTTATTTCAGAGAGACGTTTGTATTGGCTGTTCTACAAATGCAGACGTGCGTACACGTCCCTTCAGATGGTGAAAGCCTAATTCAATGGCAGAAAATCCTGCAATTTGTGATAAATTTCCAAAACCTCTTGCCTACAGGCGTGTATAACAAAACAACACTTCCCGGCTACACATGGAGCTTCAGGCTCATTATGTACTATGCCATGGCGCTCATATCGACAAGTGGCAAAGAGGCATGATGACAAACAGTGGGGAATAACTTTTGATGGGGGACAGTGGTGTGTGTGGTGTATTTGTGCTCCCTCGTGGCAAGGTTGAACAGCTGATGTACAGTAATCACGGAACCAATCGATCAGTGTCTCTTCCATCACAGTTGCTCAGTAAACAGTGGAATATTAAGTTGAACAGCTAATGCAAAATGCTACAGGTAAACAAAGTTCATCTTCACCTGGGCGTCTGCCGGTCTGATCGCCGGCTGCCACAGCGTGACGTTGGGTTGCCTTTCTCCAAAAGTTGACTCTGTTTCAACTTTTCGCTGCAGGCCACTGCGTTTTTTTGCGGCACCCCCTTTGGTCCCCACTACCGCAGCCTGAACGCAGTACCCTGGTTCAAATGAATGGGAAAATCTGTTTTCACCGCAGCCTGATTCTATGTGAATTCCGCCTTAGCAGCCTCTCATCCCACTGCTGGATGGCGTTGCAGATGCCTTTGAAGCCTGGGGCACTCTGCCCTGCGGCCGTGAAGCGCTGGAGGGGCGTCTTTGAGAAGACAAATCGCAGAGACAGTGGCTCGGTGAGGCTCATGCCATGGAGAGTGAGCCCTTCAAAGCATGAGGCTTCGCAGGGCAAGCAACTCCATCTCATGGATGTATAATAAGAACTGGATATGGCACTGCCGCTCAGCCTTGCTTCCAATAACCCGGAAGTAAACCCGGAAGGTAGAAACTTTTTCAGCATATACGCCAGGCGAGCAATTCTCATTGGACTGAATAGGTGCCATCTTTGGGTCCGGTATCCAGTTCTTATAATACATCCATGCTCCATCTTGCTGCCGGTCGAAGTTGTGGGTTTGGTGGGAGGGGCTTAGTGGAGTGATATGAGGCAGCAGAGAGAGGCGGAAGGTTTGGTTAGGTTGCACAGATTTTGCCTAAACCAGCTTTAAAGCTTTTGCTAATCAGTATGAGCATGTAAACAGTGGACGAATCATATATTTGCACATTTTCTTGTGACGGGTGACAGGTCGACTAACGTTTCTGATGTCCAAATATGATTGCATAGACTATTAACTATGTGAGGCATATTTATTTGTTTCAGTTGCCTGACAAAGGAACTAACTGGTGGGTTATTGCCTAAGTTAGGCTGGCTATATTGAGATGTTTTAATAGTAGTTTCATTTCACAACAGTGACAAACAATGCAGAGGCTTAGGGCAAACACTATCCTATATACTACTATACCTGGCTGTCACCAATGAGGGCTGTCAGGGACACGTGGATGCTGCTAAGTAGGGCGCTCGATTTGCATGCTGACCTCCTCCCTCGCTCTGTCACCTGACTTCCTAAAGGCAGAGAGCCTAAATTTAGCCCATATAGCCAATAGCCCAAATTTAAAAACTAAAATATAAAATTAGAGAAAGTAATGGTATGGTAAGATTGTTATTCACGTCGGCGGTAATGACACCCGATTGCGCCAATCGGAGGTCACGAAAATTAATGTTGAGTCGGTGTGTACATATGCAAAGACAATGTCGGACTCCGTAGTTTTCTCTGAGCCCCTACCTAATCTTACTAGCGATGACATGTGTGACATAGCCGCATGTCATCATTCAACCACTGTTTGTCGAGGTAGTGTCCAGGTAATGATGTGGGCTTTGTAGATAATTGGCGGACTTTCTGGAGAAGACCTGGTCTGATTAGGAGAGATGGCATTCATCCCACTTTGGATGGGACCGCTCTCATATCTAGAAATCTGGCCGAATTTATTAGTGGCCCAAAGCCATGACAGCTCAGAGTTCAGACCATAGACTGCATACAGTCAGTGGTTCAGACCAGGAGGCAGAGCTGCAGTCCTACACGCTTCTCTGCGCTTCCATTAGAGCAGTTACCCACCCTAAACTCCACAGAGAGGTTGTCTGCCCCCCGACCACTTAACTTATTTGAATCAAAAGTAAACAGAAGAGGAGTTACACATAAAAACCTAATAAAAAGTAAAACCTCCACTGCAACAGTACAACAAGATAGGAGAATTAAATGTGGACTCTTAAACATTAGATCTCTCTCATCTAAAGCTGTTCTAGTAAACGATCTAATATCAGATCATAATATTGATTTATTTTGTCTTACTGAAACCTGGCTGTGTCACAATGAATATGTTAGCCTAAATGAATCCACTCCCCCAGTCACATTAATACTCACATTCCTCGAGGCACAGGCCGAGGAGGTGGAGTTGCAGCCATCTTTGACTCAAGCCTATTAATCAAACCTAAACTAAATTGTAACTCGTTCGAAAGCCTTGTTCTTAGTCTTTCACACCCAACCTGGAAAACACTACAGCCAATTCTATTTGTTATAGTGTACAGAACTCCTGGACCGTATTCTGAATTTCTATCTGAATTCTCAGAGTTCTTATCAGGTTTAGTCCTAAAACAGATACAATAATTATTGTAGGTGATTTTAATATTCATGTGGATGTAGAAAATGATAGCCTTAGTGCTGCGTTTATTTCATTATTAGATTCGATTGGCTTCTGTCAGAGTGTACATAAACCCACTCACTGTTTTAACCACACCCTCGACCTTGTTCTTGTTTATGGCATTGAAATTGAACATCTAATAGTCTTTCCACAGAATTCTTTTTTATCAGACCATTTTCTATTAACTTTTGAATTCCTATTACTGGACTACACGCCATTAGGCAAACATTCCTACACTAGATGTCTATCTGATAGTGCTGTAGCTAAATTTAAGGAAGTGATTCCATCGGCATTTAATTCAGTTCTGTGTCAATGTAACAGATGACTCCTATGCTAACTTTAGTCCCTCCCAAATTGATCATCTCGTTGATAGTGCTGCAGGCTCACTACGAATAACACTCGACTCTATCGCCCCTCTAAAAAAGAAGATAATAAAACAGAGGAGGTTAGCTTCATGGTATAACCCGCAAATTAAAGCAAACATCGCGAAAACTTGAAAGGAAATGGCGTTCCACCAATCTGGAAGAATCACGTTTAGCCTGGCAAGATAGTCTAAAAATTTATAGGAAGGCCCTCCGTAATGCCAGAGCAGCTTACTACTCATCATTAATAGAGGAAAATAAGAACAACCCCAGGTTTCTGTTCAGCACTGTAGCCAGGCTGACAGATAGTCACAGCTCTGTTGAGCCATGTATTCCTATAGACCTCAGTAGTAATGACTTCATGAGCTTCTTTAATGATAAAATTCTAACTATGAGAGACAAAATTCAGCACCTCCTGCCCTCAGTTGATACTGACTTAACTTCAAACACAGGAACCTTAGAAATAACTGTAAAACCTGTACATTTAGACTGCTTTTCTCCCATCAACCTTAATCAACTAACTTCCATGATTTCCTCATCTAAGCCATCAACGTGTCTTAGACCCCGTCCCAACTAGGCTGCTTAAAGACGTTTTACCCTTAGCATTTCTTTACTAGATATGATCAATCTGTCCTTATTAAAAGGCTATGTGCCATAGTCCTTTAAAGCAGCTGTAATTAAACCTCTTCTTAAAAAGCCCACTCTTGATCCAAGGGTTTTGTCAAATTATAGACCTATATCTAACCCTCCTTTTCTCTCCAAGATCCTTGAGAAAGCAGTCACCAATCAATTGTGTGACTTTCTACACAACAACAAGCTGTTTGAGGATTTTCAGTCAGGATTTAGAGTGCATCATAGCACAGAGAGAGCACTGGTGAAAGTTACAAATGACCTTCTAAATGCATCCAACAGAGGACTTGTCTCTGTACTTGTCTTACTAGATCTTAGTGCTGCATTCGATACCATTGACCATCACATTCTATTACAGAGACTAGAACATTTAATTGGCATTAAAGGCACCGCACTAAGCTGGTTTAAATCCTATTTATCAGATCGATATCAGTTTGTACATGTTAACGATGAATCCTCCATGCACGCCAAAGTTAGTCACGGAGTTCCACAAGGTTCTGTGCTTGGACCAATTCTATTTACCTTGTATATGCTTCCTTTAGGCAATATTATTAGGAAGCACTCCATAAATTTTCATTGTTATGCAGATGATACCCAATTATATTTATCAATCAAGCCAGATGAAACCAATCAATTAGCTAAACTTCAAGCATGCCTTAAAGACATAAAAACCTGGATGACCTGCCATTTTCTGATGTTAAACTCAGACAAAACCGAAGTTATTGTACTTGGCCCCGAACACCTTCGAAATACATTATCTAAAGATATAGGTTCTCTAGATGGGATTGCCCTGGCCTCCAGCGACACCGTAAGGAATCTTGGAGTTATCTTTGATCAGGATATGTCCTTTAACTCCCACATAATACAAACTTCAAGGACTGCCTTTTTTTCATTTACGTAACATTGCAAAAATCAGGCACATCCTGTCAAAAAGATGCAGAAAAACTAGTCCATGCATTTGTTACGTCTAGGTTGAACTATTGCAACTCTCTATTATCAGGCTGCCCCAAAAAGTCCCTTAAGACTCTCCAGCTGATTCAGAATGCTGTGGCACGTTTACTGACAAGAATCAGAAAGAGAGATCATATTTCGCCAATATTAGCTTCTCTACACTGACTCCCTGTAAAATCCAGAATAGAATTTAAAATCCTTCTCCTAACCTTCAAAGCCCTAAATGGTCAGGCACCATCATATCTTAAAGAGTTCATAGTACCCTATTACCCCACTAGAGCACTGCACTCCCAGAATGCAGGGTTCCTTGAGTATCTAAAAGTAGAATGGGAGCCAGAGCCTTCAGCTATCAAGCTCCTCTCCTGTGGAACCAGATCCCAGTTTGTGTACGGGAGGCGGACAACCTCCTCACATTTAAGAGTAGGCTTAAGACTTTCCTCTTTGATAAAGCTTATAGTAGGACCGACTCAGGTGACCCCTGAGCCACCCCTTAGTTGTGCTGCTATAGGCCTAGACTGCCGGGGGACTTCCTATGATGCACTGAGCTCCTCTCTCCTCCTCTTCCTCTCCATCTGTACGCCCTCATATCCCATTAATGCTTGTTACTAATTCAACTTCTTCCCGTAGTTGTGTGCTTTCTCTCCTCTCTCTCTCCTTCTGTTGCTTTCTGCAGGTATTTTTGCTTCTGGAGCTGTAGAGTCTGGATCTGTGGTTGCAGCCACCTGCTGCCCCCGTGCTCCTGCTGTACACCCACTGCTGCTATTACTGTTATTGCTCTTATTATTAGTATTACTATTATAATATTGCTCTTAGTATTATTTCTGTTGGTGTTAACATCAATACCATTACCACAACTATTGCTTTACATCCCTGTGGAACTGTATTGTGCTGCTGTATGTTCTCTTTCCTCCTGCTCCCCCCCTCCCCCGTCAACCCAACCGGTCGAGGCAGATGACCGCCCACCCAGAGCCTGGTTCTGCTCGAGGTTTCTACCTGTTAAAAGGGAGTTTTTCCTTGCCACTGTCGCCTAGTGCTTGCTCATGATGGGAATTGTTGGGTCTCTGTAAATATAAAGAGTCGGTGTAGACCTGCTCTACTCGAAAAAGTGCCCTGAGATAACTTTGTTATGATATGGCGCTATATAAATTAAACTGAATTGAATTGAAGGAAAAAAAATGTCTTGCAAAAAGGGCACTTATCTAGTCAGAGACCAAAAGGGCAGGTGCTTGAGCACCACCTGGGGTCTGTCCGTGCACATGCCTGAGTTTATTACATGAAGTCGATCTTAAGATTCTCATTGTTAAATAAAACACTCAACTCTTCTGAGTTCCATGTTTATTTGGCATCCAACAAAATCCAATAAAAGCATTAAGAAATAACATTTTGCACCATCACCAAAAACATAATTTCTCCCACTAAAAATGTAAAACTAGAAGGTCAAGATTAATAAAACGCAAGCATTAGGGCTGGGGAGTGAATATGTATGAGGCAAGCAACAGCTTCTGACAGGCAAGTCAAGAAAGGCAGAAATCTACTCCTACAGTTCTATGTAAAGGAGGCCTGAAGATAGTTACAAAGCACAACACAGACTAAAGATGCACACCGAAGAAAAGGTTCTCCCTCATCTAAGTGACTTTACCTTTACATGTCCATTCTAAGCTCACAAATGAGCCATCCAAAACTATTTATCATGACAGGACATTTTAGTTTTATCCATGAAAGCACAAAGAACCTTCCTGAGAAAACAACTCCACTTAATCATTTATTCTAGGAAATCTGACCACACTTCGGTGTCAAAGTCTTTACTGTTTATCGAAGTACAGTTTGATTATTGTTTCCCACTTCTTTTCATATCAGGTTTCAGGTGGGTATCCATGTAACCTTAAGAATCCTGTTGAACCTTCGTTCTCATCATCCCTGCCCAGCCATATATCAGAATCACAACACCATTGAGGAAAAGATTGGAGAAAGACAAGTGTGGCCATGCCCCATCTATCTGAGCTTTAGCCCCAATGAAGTCCCACCCACAGCATGTCAGCCGTGTGCTTCAGAGGGAAACTCACTTCCTGCTTCATCCTGCCCTCAGGTGGAGTTTGATTGGCTCAACAGGATACAATGATGTTTATGGGTACAACTTGATAGTGAGCTATGCAGGTGAGGGGGGAAGGTATTTCCAAGTCGAGGGTGAGGAGGCCTTTGCCCTCCTTCCCCCCTCCACCATTCGGCGCTGCTTTGCCTGGTCAAACCCCAGAAAGGAAGGTGGGGCCGCAGTCCCACTAAGCATTGTGTTAGCCCGATCGCCGATGGTTAGGGGAGTGTGGTTGCAGCGGTGCTACGAGGACACTGCCCCAGTTTGGGTGCCCAGGAGTTTGGGAGGGCGGACTAAGCATCCGCTTCCCATTTCCTCCCCCCAGTGTGGCCCGGAGCTGCTGTTCCGACACCCCAGACCCACTGGACTCTGGTGGATCTCCAAGCCTTCGCTGGACCAAAGACATGAAGCAGCATAGCGTTCACACCCAGGCAGTCCAACCCTCATACAGCTGGGCCAGGTTGTCCATGTTGGTGGCCTCCTTGATGACAAAGTCCACCTGCAAAGAACAGCAGGACACTGGTTCAGGAAACATGTTTTACAACCTGTGTCTTATTTTCAGCTTATTCACCTGCTCTCATTTACCACAACCAGCCTCTACAGTTCAGCCTTCCGCTGCATATGTGAGTGAAAATTAGAGCGTGTGAATGTGAAAAATTATTCTGGTGCACTGGTGTGTGACACTGAGTTAAGACACAGAGGTTGGCAAAATGCGTGGATCTTTGCTCCAATGCCATCATTAGCAGTGTACAAGACATTCAAGTAGCAGCTACTCCTTTTTAGCTGGCACTGACTGTCACTTTCACTGGTGAAAATGACATACGGCGATGGCAGATCATAACAGCTGTTGCTAATTACTGTTGATTCTGTGAGTAACTTGATAACAGGCCAAAATTAAACTTGGCTGTGTCGGGTTTGTGTGCTCTCTGCAAGCTGGTGTCTGGGCTTGGCCAAAGATGTTTTGTGAGTGAAGAACCTCCACTCTGTGGCATCACTGCCACAGTTAACTATCATCTGATGATTCATTGTCTGAATTGTCCTCATCAGAAATTTGGGACTGTAGTGGCACAGGACATTGTGCCTCCACTGAGTTTAAAGAGGATTGTCAAGAACTGAAGACATCTACCAAGATTTACGATGATTGGACAAATGGTCAATGAATTTCCTGCTAAGCCCCACCCTTTGCAAATGTTTTGATTGATGGCGGTCTTGGACTGATCTTGCCCATTTATAATAGTTGTGTATCAGTCCCACAAGACTGTATACCAAATGTACCAAAAAAGTAGAAATGGCACATTACTGTTTTTGATGTTATGCAAATTAGCAAACAAAAAAAAACACAACATCTTGGCACTTGACTTTTATGGTCCGAGAGGCTTTTTTGTAGACCACATTGAGCAGGATGTGCGAGCCAAATTTCAAGTAAATCTCAGTCATGCTGTGGCCTTTCCAAATTTGCACTTTTGAATGTCAGTTATAGCACCACCATCTGGCCAATTGCAGTCATACTTCAAGCATTTGCACATAATTTCCAGTTAGTGAGCCAAGTTTTATGTCTCTTGCTTTTTTGAGGCATGGAATAGGCGAAATATTAACAAACTGGCACAAACTCAATAGTGTTCTACTTCCTCCAAGTATGAACCCTAATGAGAGTAAAAATAAGTTTTACAAAAAAAATGAAGGGATAACGTTTCAAAGATAAAAAATATAAATATATGTAATATACAGTAAGTATTAAAATGTTGGACACTTTACTCCATTTATTCTAGCTTAGACTGATCATGGGATGGTTGTATTTAAACATGAAAACTGACCAGGCTTAAGTCCACCATGAGAGCCAGTGTGTCTTGAGTGTTACCTGTTCCGTGACGCTCATCCTCCTGTTGGGATCGATGTCTCTACCCTCCAGCTTGGCTTTCACTCTCTTCCACACACTGACCGCATATGAGTTCCTCTCCTGGACAGCTGCAACACAGCAAGCAGCTGGTTCAGATCAGTGCAGTGAGGATTTCACCACAATCAATATTACACACAATTGGTCTGTGAGTTTCCTGGACCACTAAACCATTGCCGTTAAGGCTAGAAAAGCTGTGCCAATTAAATAGAAACACTCCGTCAAAATGCTGCGGTCCGCCTATTAGTGACCTCGGCTATATCATGATTTATTGGGGGAAATCAAGCAATTCTGTGTAAAATCTGACATTCAGCACCTCCATATAGCTCAAATGGAATGATTCTTTGTTTCATAACCACATTTTCCAGCCACTGCAACAATTTGACTGAAATTGGCAGTCAAATCAGGCTCCTTAGATCGAATCATCCACTATTCGGGATCACAGCATTGTGTATTTTTAAACATGGGCCCTATTTTTTTTTTTAATACATATTTTGGAATGTAAGTGACTAATAAGTACAAAGATTTTTTGTTAAAGAGTAATTTCCTTTTTGTTTAACCAGCAACACAAGTCTTGCTTAAGGAGAAGTCTCACTCTGAAATCTCATGAGAGGTGAGTTGGTGCAGGAAGACAATGGTGGAAACGTGAGTCTGAGTTCTTCTTACTCTTTAACAGTCTGTCTCTGTAGGGATCCTTTCCATAATGTTGTCAGACACTAATATATAGATATATAGATAGATATGTATGTGGCAAAAACAAGCTCTTTTGGTGGATGACTACCCCCAAGCATTGCAGCCACTGCAGCCCATTTCATGGCCAGCTAAGGCAATCTACTGGACCAATTCCAAAACTTTTGTAGGCTACCTCATTTACACTACAAAATACGTAAAAATAGGGCCCAGGTTAAAAAATACCAAAATTACCCTTTAAGGTCATGTGATGCTTACAAGTCACACTTGGGTATATCCTGAGGTTGATACACATGTAAAAGGTATTGCTTGTGTTTGTTACTTTAGATGTTTTGCATGTATTTAGCAGAACATGTGAATGATAGGATAACCAACCACAGACCAGTCATTGCGAAGACAGTGAAGAACAGTACCTCGTCCTGTTTTGGGGTCTCGTATGGCCCTCTTGGGGCTGGGGTTGAGGCCTTTGCTGTTCATCAGCAGAGTGCTGGGTGGGGTATCAGTTGGGGTTCCCAGGTTACGTGGCAGAGCCTTGCGTGCATTCTGGGACATTGAGTCTGGCTGGGTCTTCACCCCACTGCATCTAACAGCTGATGTCAAACCACATGACATGGCGTAAGAGAAAACAGTTAACAAACACACTTTGATCAGTATTAGATAAATGAAATGCATCTGAACTATCTATATTTTATGTATGCCTTGTACACTTAAAGGGTGGCTGTAAAAAGCTTCTGAAATTTCCTCCATGGTAGAGAACAGCAGCAGTGGTCAGCTTGAATTCAGTCAGTAAAGCCCCTTTTCGAACCAAATAGTTCCAGGAAATATGGAGCCATAAGAATTAACCTAGGAAATGAATTAGCAACCGAGAGTCCCTTTTGCACATTCCTACTTGTGTTTCCACCACATCTGAAGAATCACGTAAAGGAGACATGCAAAGGTGGAAAAGAAGACTGATGTAACTTTGTTTTTATCGCTGTTTTTAGTCGGGAAGCCAAAAGCGTAACTTTGTTTTTATCGCCCCTCATCCTAATATTGATTCCAGTGAGGTGGGGCGGCTGTGTCTCTGGAGGTGGAGCGGGTTGTCCATTAATCCCTAAGGTTGGCGGTTCGATCCCTGGCTCCACATGTCGAAGTGTCCTTGGGCAAGACACTGAAATCTAAGTTGCTCCAGATGGAGGCCAGCACCTTGCATGACAGGTCCGTCCCCATCGGTGTGTGAATGTGTGTGTGAACGGGTGAATGAGACCAATCTGTAAAGCGCTTTGGGAACCATTAAGGTTGAAAAGCACAACAAAAGTGAAATCCATTTACCATTTAGTGGCACCAAGTGGTGCTTACTTTGTGAATGAAGCTGTACACAAGTTGCAGTAGCCACAAGGTCTGTGTTTGACCAATGAATTTCTTGACCCTCAGAAAGTACCTAGTACTTACTCCCTGGCTCCTCTGGTTTTCACGGGGGATTTTAGTTTAAGTATTAAAATGTGACTAGAGAACTGTGAAACCACTCCTACAGTATAAAACATTTCTATGGATGTTTTGATACTTACCACTGGAATCCTTTGTAACAGAAGTCAGCTGCAGTGTCTGTACAGCCACCTTTCATGACTACAAAGGTGAGGGAAATTGTGTATATTGTGGATATTCCTGTAAATCTGTACCTGCTGCAAAGCTCGTCTGTGCTGTAGAAACAGGACTGGCACATTCACTGTCTCTGTCTGTCACCAGCGGGGAGGCAAAGCCGACCAGGCCATTATACACACTGTAGTGATGCACACACAAAATATTAATACATGATTTATACAGTGAAATGAAATGTGTATATGAGAATATATTTGTGAGTGTGAATACCTTTGGCTCTGGGAGTGCAGTTCTTTCAGGGTAGCAGGAATCTCCTCCAGCAGTTCAAGCTGCTCCTGGTTGCGAGGCTGCCCAGTGGCCTGGACCACAGTGAATAACACCAGCTGGATGTTGTCCTGCCACGCTTTGTACTCCAACAGGAAGTGACGCACGCTGCCCTCATATGCCACCTCTTCCCCATCTACCAACGCTGCCTCCTCATCCTGTATGACAGAATTAACACAGAGGATACAGACTCATGGGTCAGGATGGAACTTAACTGCATAAAAAAGAAGAAATGTACCTCTTCACTTTTTACACACCGTCTTAAAGACCTAATTTAACTTACATTTTCTACATTTTCCACTTTTTCTAATAACACCCATAATGACAATTTTTCGACATTTTTTGCAAATGTATTAAAAATCATGTGCATGTGTGAAGTAGCTGGCTTTGAGTGTACCTTAGCCATGGCTCTTAACAGGTGCTTGACGTCGGCCAGTTGGCGGTTGTGGTTGGACAGAATGGTCTTAATGGAGTCAACCAGAAGCTGCAGTGCCTCTCCACAGGACTCCAGCTGCTGCTCTCGCTCCTCTTGAGTCCTCCGCTCAACGCCCAGCTCCTCCTCCAGCTGCCTCTGGGCACAGCTCAGCCAATCGGGACTGCCTATGGGTAGGTCCAGCACTGGACTCTGTAGTGATCAACAAAGAGCATAAAGGTACCCTATGGAATTTTTGACCTCTAGTAGTGCTATGAACAGGGTTCATACAGGTTTTTAAAAGTAAATTTCAAGCACTTTTCAAGCACTTTCAAGGTACCTAAACCAAAAATTTCCAGACTCTCGAAGCCTTTATCATCACATCTAAAATTGTTACTATAAAATGCCAGGAGACAACAAATTTGACAACGGGATCGTTTCATTTTAAATATTATAAGATTTTTGGTGTACGTGAGTGATTGTGTAGATGAAATGCCAGATTATGTTGAAAATCAAGCATTTTTCAAGTATATTCAAATTCGAGTATATTCCTAACCTTGAAAATATAATGTTTAAAATTAAGCATTTTCCAAACTTTAAAGACTTTGTACGAACCCTGTATGGAGCAGTTTTTTTAATGAGTGGATCCCTGTTTTGTTTGTCTCGTGCATGTGCATGAGGTTGCACACGTTCGTGATGCAATACACATTCCTGCCAATGGTTACACACTATTCCACTGACCTACAGGTGGTAGTAATGCGGCAAGATATGCAGCAATGTGCCAGAAAAGACAGGGAGGAAGAAGACTGTAAGCTAGTAAACATGGATGTAAATGATGCAGAATTTAAAATACTAAATAAAATCTAAATACTATATTAAAGCTGCAAGCAACGATGAACGGGCCCTCGCACCTTCCCGCATGTTGGGGGTGATGGCCGGACACCGATGGATGTGGCTGTGGATTTTTGCAACTGTCGGCAGACATGACGTTAAGCACATTTTCTATAAATTTCTGTTTCCCCTATGTGGTTCTAAAGAACACACTCTAAACATGCATTATGTTGCTGTATGTCAAATGTGGACCACACAATGTATATTTCATGGAAATCGGATGATGTTTGTCACACGAAGCTTACTTCCTGGTGCCAGTAGGTGGCGCTATGACTAGAACTCAATATTGGCACATAGATGTATTCAGACCAGGACTATTAGCAAACATGTTAAGTTTGGGGCAGACTGGACAATGTACATTTGAGTTACAACAACTTCCTGTTTCATGGCGGGACAATGAAATATCAAACTTTTAACAACTTTTCATCGTGAAGGTCTTTAGATTGCACTGCCAACATTTGAAGACGATCTGATTTATTCTCTAGGAGTCTGCAATTGACAAAAAATGGCCTACAATTGCACAAATTCTACATGGCTGACTTCCTGTTGGGTTTAGGGTATGGCGCCAAGAGTCTTGGGATGATACATCTGCCTCCCAAATTTCATACATCTACGTCAAATTTAAAGGTCGGGGGTTTGATTTTGAAATTGTGTAGGGGGCGCTATCGAGCCATTTTGCCACACCCATGTCCAAAACCCATATCAGATGTAAATTCTCACCACTTCTGTTACATGTGCAAAGTTTCGTGAGTTTTCAAGCATCCCAAGCCCCCCATAAAGGGATTCCTGTTTCATTGCGAAACATGCAAATTGTCCACCCCGCCACGGCAACTGCGTTTCACGAAAACTCAAAAGCTTTGCAATTTAGCATCACACATGTCTTAAGGTTAAGCCAACCAAACTTGAAGTGAATCTGCTGAATCCTCTAGGAGCAGTTTGAAAAGTTCCATACTTGTAAATTGTCTAAAATGGCAACTTGTCTCATGACCTATGACATCATTGTTTGAGATATTGACAATTCCTTCGCAATTTAGCTTCACACTAGTCTGAGGATAATACCTACAAAATTTGAAATGAATCAGATAAACCCTCTAGGAGGAGTTAAAAAAAGTTTGCAAAAAATACAGGAAAAACACAAAATTCAAAATGACTGACTTCCAGGTGGGCGGAGTTAATGAAAGCCAACGGGACATATGTCCGAAATTATGAGAGCAATGTGCGTATCAACTTTGGTGAATATCGGAACAACTTTATCTCGACTAAGGCCTGTCACGTTCTAGGGGGCGCTATGGAGCTTGCTAAACACGCAGAAGTCGCTGTATATTCTCGCAATGTTCACAGGGTAGGATGTGTGTGCCAAGTTTCATGAGCTTTCGAGTATGCCAAGGGCGTCAAAAATGCGTTTGAAGGCTAAAAGTAATTAGGGGGCGCTATAGAACCGATGTGCCACACCCAAGCCCAATTGTGACATCAAATCGAAATATTTACCAGTTCGACTATGGGTGCAAAGTTTCATGAGTTTTTGAGCATCCTAAAGGCCTCAAACGTGTTTATAAAGTTGAAATTTACGCAGGAAATGCAACGTGGCTGACTTCTTGTTGGGCAAACTCTCTTATAAAAAAACTGAAATATGTTCTTCATAATGAGAGCAATAACCCCACCAAATCTCATGAAGATCAAAGCAACTTCATCCCAACCATGGCGTGCGTTTGGGGGTGCAATGGAGCGCCCTGGCCACACCCGATCCCAATCACTGCAGAACTTTGCGATTTTCGCCAGTTCTGACGTGTGTGGCAATTTTCATGAGTTTTTGAGCATCCCAAGCCCTTCAAAAATGCGTTACAAAAGTAGAATAATAATAATAATCCTTCCAAAAACAATAGGTTCCTGGCACTGGACCGCTGGGCCCTGGCACTTTCGTGCTCGGGCCCTAAAAATCTGCTTTGCAAGGTTTTATGAGGAAGGCAATGCATTCAACATGTTTGTTAAAGAGGACATATTATGCTCCTTTTCAGGTTCATACTTTTATATAGGGGGGTGTACTAGAATAGGTTTACATGCTGTAATGTTCAAAAAACACATTATTTTTCTCATACTGTACATTGCTGCAGCACCTCTGTTCACCCTCTGTCTGAAACAATCAATTTTAGCTCCTGTCTCTTTAAGGCCGTCTCCTAAAAAGCCCAGTCTGGTCTGGTTGGTCAGCTCCCACAGCCTGAGCAGGTACCACCCACCGTGTGCCACTGTTTTTGCAGCCAGGCAATCACTATAATTAGTTTAGCTTCACTTCTACTGTGAATATGACCACAATAACCGCTTCTAAATCACAAACTTCACTACCGCACGTCTGAGCAGGAATCTGATTCGAAATTGGGGAGAAATTAACAACATCGGCAATCAAGATTAAAGCTTTCTGTGATATTTTCCTTTGGTAAATACTGCTAACATTATTTATCTCTGTCACATAATGTTAGGCTAGTATTTATGCCTAAACTCTGTAAACATACACTCTGTTTTGTCTTTACAAGTATGTTTGTGAGAAGTCACCTACAGAGCCCAGTGAAGTAGAAAGTATTTGTTGTGAGGAGCTATAGAGGTAAAGTGTTAGCAAGTACATGTAGCACAGTATGTAATGTAAACACACAGTAATTAGCAGAATGTGGGAGTGGAAAGTACGATGTGAAACAACTGACAATGTGCGACATTAGCAAAGCAATCACTTCTGGTAAAAAGACAAACCCACTAAAGTAATCAATAGTATACTAAATGACACTTACCATAATGCCTGGAATAGATTTTATCCTGCAAGTTACCTTGTTAACACAAGTGAAGGAATTACTGATCTTATAAAGTTACTTGCTTATGTAGTTGAAAAACTCCTCAGTAACCAAAGTATCTGCAGCTACTGTGAGGAATGTACCGAGTCCATGTTTCTGAGTAAGTTGGATCTTTTCAGACAACTATTGCCATATTTATAACGTTTGCCAAAGCTGCAGATTATCGGTTTGATACCCTTTTAAAATGCTGTAGAGAATAATGACTAACTTGTATTGTGATCTGTTTACACTAATAAAGTCAGACTGTGAAACAGAAATGTCTTGTGTTGCTTACAGTCATTATATATACACTATCTGTAGTAAAGGATTACTAGCAAAACTCTCACTTTCCAGGATATGGGCTGAAGATTCAAGACTCTAAACTCTTGACACAAGAACCAAGGAACTGACTTTGCCATGCTGAATGTATATTAATTAATATGCCATGTTTAACTAACCCTCTGAAAGGTACTGAAGTTTTGTTGAACATGATTTTGATGCAGGTAAAATGGAAACTGAACCAACACAAATGGTTTACACCCATCCACTAATCCAGATAAAGATAAAGATGGGATTGTCTGGTTTTGTTTAATAGCTAATGAAACTGGAAATGTGAATATGCATTTATATAAAAAATAAATTAATCATAGCTTGTAATGAAATAAGATTTAAGTTGAAATGCCACTCTGCCTCCGAGTGCAGATGTGTCTGTGTGGGTGTTAACCCACTCCTTCAGCATCTCCCCACTCTTCTACATTTCTTTAGCAGAAATCAGAAGAGGATGACCTGTAGTAATTCTGTTTTACTTATTTCATTTGCTATACCTATGGAGAGACATACAAAGAGCATGTTACTCTTGAATCTTCTCAAGACTTTAAAACTCGTCATGGGCTCAGACTGTTACATTTAAACATCAGAAGCCTGCTCATATAAATTGACTATGTCCACGTTCTAATACATGAAACCTCCCCAGACATCCTCATTTAGCACATTCTGATGTTTTGGAGGACATCGCAAAGCTCTGATCACAGTATGCCTACTCTGACTTAATAATAATGGGGGATCTTAACCTGAAACCTGGCTGTGTCAAGGTGAATATGTTAGCCTAAATGAATCCACTCCCCCCAGTCACATTAATACTCACATTCCTCAAGGCACAGGCCGAGGAGGTGGAGTTGCAGCCATCTTCGACTCAAGCCTATTAATCAGACCTAAACCTAAATTAAATTATAACTCGTTCGAAAGCCTTGTTCTTAGCCTTCACACCCAACCTGGAAAACACTACAGCCAATTCTATTTGTTATAGTGTACCGAGCTCCTGGACCGTATTCTCTGAATTTTTATCTGAATTCTCAGAGTTCCCATCAGGTTTAGTCCTTAAAACAGATAAAATACTATTGTAGGTGATTTTAATATTCATGTGGATGTAGAAAATGATAGCCTTAGTGCTTATCTCATTACTAGATTCATTGGCTTGTCAGAGTGTACACAAACTCCACTCACTGTTTTAACCACACCCTCTAATCTGTTCTTGTTTATGGCATTGAAATTGAACATCTAATAGTCTTTCCACAGAATTCTTTTATCAGACCATTTTTTTTATTAACTTTTGAATTCCTATTACTGGACTACACGCCATTAGGCAAACATTCCTACACTAGATGTCTATCTGATAGTGCTGTAGCTAAATTTAAGGAAGTGATTCCATCAGCATTAAATTCAGTTCCATGTCTCAATGTAACAGATGACTCCTATGCTAACTTTAGTCCCTCCCAAATTGATCATCTTGTTGATAGTGCTGCAGGCTCACTACGAATAACACTCGACTCTATCGCCCCTCTAAAAAAGAAGATAATAAAACAGGAGGTTAGCTCCATGGTATAACCTGCAAACCAAGAAATTAAAACAAACATCGCGAAAAACTGAAAAGGAAATGGCTCCACCAATCTGGAAGAATCACGCGAATGGCAAGTTAGTCTTAAAAATTTATAGGAAGGCCCCTCCGTAATGCCAGAGCAGCTTACTACTCATTAATAGAGGAAAATAAGAACAACCCCAGGTTTCTGTTCAGCACTGTAGCCAGGCTGACAGAGTCACAGCTCTGTTGAGCCATGTATTCCTATAGACCTCAGTAGTAATGACTTTATGAGCTTCTTTAATGATAAAATTCTAACTATTAGAGACAAAATTCAGCACCTCCTGCCCTCAGTTGGTACTGACTTATCTTCAAACACAGGAACCTTAGAAACAACTGTAAAACCTGTACATTTAGACTTCTTTTCTCCCATCAACCGTAATCAACTAACTTCCATGATTTCCTCATCTAAGCCATCAACGTGTCTCTTAGACCCCGTCCCAACTAGGCTGCTTAAAGACATTTTACCCTTAGTTAGCACTTATGTACTAGATATGATCAATCTGTCCTTATTAAAAGGCTATGTGCCACAGTCCTTTTAAAGTAGCTGTAATTAAGCCTCTTCTTAAAAAGCCCACTCTTGATCCAGGGGTTTTGTCAAATTATAGACCTATACCTAACCCTCCTTTTCTCTCTAAGATCCTTGAGAAAGCAGTGGCCAATCAGTTGTGTGAGTTTCTACACAACAATAAGCTGTTTGAGGATTTTCAGTCAGGATTTAGAGTGCATCATAGCACAGAGACAGCACTGGTGAAAGTTACAAATGACCTTCTAATTGCATCAGACAAAGGACTTGTACTTGTCTTACTAGATCTTAGTGCTGCATTCGATACCATTGACCATCACATTCTATTACAGAGACTAGAACATTTAATTGGCATTAAAGGTACCGCACTAAGCTGGTTTAAATCCTATTTATCAGATCGATATCAGTTTGTACACGTTAATGATGAATCCTCTATGCACGCCAAAGTTAGTCACGGAGTTCCACAAGGTTCTGTGCTTGGACCAATTTTATTTACCTTGTATATGCTTC
>SEMN01001784.1:0-27233 GCA_005408345.1 Macquaria australasica | reverse complement strand
TCTCTCTCCCCTTCTGTTGCTTTCTGCAGGTATTTCTGCCTCCGGAGCTGTAGAGTCTGGGTCTGTGGTTGCTGCCGCCTGCTGCCCCCATGCTCCTGCTCTGCACCCGCTGCTGCTATTGCTGTTGTTGCTCTTGTTATTAGTGTTGCTATTATGGTGTTGCTCTTAGTGTTGTTTCTGTTGGTGTTAACATCAGTGCCATTACCATATCTATTGCCTTACATCCCTATGTGGAACTGTATTGTGCTGCTGTATGTTCTCTTTCCTCCTGCTCTCTCTCTCCCGCTCCCCCCTTCCCCCTTCAACCCAACCGGTCGAGGCAGATGACCGCCCACCTTGAGCCTGGTTCTGCTCGAGGTTTCTACCTGTTAAAAGGGAGTTTTTCCTTGCCACTGTCGCATAGTGCTTGCTCATGGTGGGAACTGTTGGGTCTCTGTAAATATAAAGAGTCGGTCTACACTTGCTCTATTCGAAAAAGTGCCCTGAGATAACTTTGTTATGATATGGCGCTATATAAATAAAACTGAATTGAATTGGTTCTTCCGCGTCAGCCTCCGCAGGTCCGGGAAAAAGGAAGCTGTAGAGCATTTCGTCTTGGAGTGTTTTAATTCTGATTGCGGCGTATTTCCGACATTGTTAGACCTGCCGGTCGCTGCTTGGTCTGAAAAGATGGAGGAAGAAGCTGAAAGATTCACCTCTCTCTTCCGCAGCTGTCGCAACTGGAGGGACGCTCTAGTCACAAAGAATGCCTCCACCACGCATCCCTAACTCTAGCCACGCCTCCCTAACTACGCAATATAAGGAGTACCCATCGGGGACACAGTCAAACCTCAACCTATGGAAACACCCTGACGCAGCCAGACATCAAGCAACAGGAAAAAAAAAGAAAAAGAAAAGATGGAAAGTACCGGACAGAACCTGTGCCAGACCAGTCTAACAACCTTTTGGGAGCGAGAACCTTCGCCGGACCCACGTCCGTTGTGTGACTCATCCGACGATGATGGGTTGACTCATGATTGTCCCAAGCCTGTTCGTATGAGGATGGTGGAGAAACCTCTGACAGAGCCTTCACTGAATCTACCCTCTCTGGATGAGCGTGACTCACCCGATGGTTCCCCCAGCAGTTCCCCCGACTCAGATGATACGGACGACGGATTTGAGGAGTTCCAGGCGCTGACTCTCCCTCACCTCCGTCTCCCGCATCTCCATCCCCATTGGACGCCTCCACCCTCTCCTCATCCATGACATGTATGAAAACCTGATCGGGGAGGATGTGGTGAAAATAGGCCAGCTTCGAGTGATGAAGGACTGTTGGGACAAAGATCAATAACATGGGTAATTACTGAATAAACCTTGTTAGCTAAGTAGAGGAATGCAATGTTGTTTGTCAGTTAATAGATCTTTTGGAACTGACCATTAAAAACAGAGTTTTAATGCGTAGCAAGACAGACGGTTTTATCAGAGATGTGGAAATCGGACGACTGGAAAACATTTTTGATAAAGTACGAGCCCATACATTATCCTGGGAACTGATTGTACAGCACACCCTGTGTATAAGTGAATCTTGTTTGTCAGACACCTTTGGAAAAAATGTGACAGAATGGAGGCCGATATAGAAGTTTGTCATTTGTTCACCCTGTATGCCTTGTTTGTCGATTAGATTACACTATACGTCAGTTATTTTTAATATACTCGTGTAATTTATGCAATTTGAGGGCTCTGTACTTTGATGAACTCAAATCGACTTCAAATTTGGCCAGTACAATCTAAAGAACTTTGTGATTAAAACTTGTTAAAAGTTTTGTATTAAGTTGAATGGCGTGCCCGTGCCATAGTGTGGAATTTGTGTTTCACCATTAAACAGGAAGTGGTTTATAACTGGACTGTACATTGTCCAAGAGGCCCCAAACTTACCATGTTTCATGACCCCCCCGGCCTGAAGGCATCTACATACTAATTTTCAGTTACAGTCATAGCTCCAACTGGTAGCAGGAAATGACACGTTTTATATTCTGACTTTTAATCAGTACTCCTAGCAGGTTAACCAGATCCACCTCGTCCAGGTAGGTCCACTCGTCGCTGCCGGAGATCAGGCCCACCACCACTGTGTCGGGTGTAGGATGACCACTGTCTGTGTTATATTTTCATACACAGTATTATATCAATAGAGTATCATTACTGTTATATCAACGTGTAAGCAGTCAATGTGACTGACTTTATATACTGTTGGATAGTTATGTGTGTAGCAATACATCACATTTATAAGATATTATAGGTCAGTGGTTCTCAACCTTGTTTGGGCCAGCACCCCCCTATCCATAATCCAGGTCCCTTTCCACCCCCAATCAAATAAAATGTAGGCAAATTGTCTTCCCTGAATATTAATGTTGATTATTATTGTGTTATATCATTACCCATATGGAATTGTAATATATGACATATATGGCCCTATATCAAGAGTGATGTTGCCATATATGTTACCTATAAGGCCATATATTATTATCACATACATTCATTCTCTGGATATATGAAGATATAGGTTTATAACATATATGGAATACCCATAGTAGAATTATTGTATATGCACATATATTAAAAATATCTATATGATGAATTTTTATATGGTATTATATGTTGCGAGCATACATGTGATATATATTTTATGTTAGTATGTAAGTTTATTAAAACAACATATATACAAAATTATGTATGTTTATGTTTTTCCAATTAATTTTAAACATACATGTCTATCTTTTATATTTACATAAATAATATCAACATATATTGACGGGCTTTAGGATGGATATTGTTATTACATAACACATGTCTATAATATATGCATAAAATATGTAAATATGCACGAACAATTGAAATTGGGTATTTTTATAAGTCTACAGGTTATAATACTATATCCGCAAAATATTCAAATAATATACGAAATATTTTTTAACCATTTTTTATTATCAACTCTGTTATTTGTTCTTTTCATCTTCTGGTATAACGCTAGTGTAAAATGGGTTAAACTAAATATCTCCTGAGTTGCAATGACTGTTTTCCAATGTAAGCAGATAATTGGGAGGAGTCTTTGGTAACGTTAACAGTACTTGGGGAGTGAGTTAATGTCGGCAGCTCGCATGTTAAAGGCTGAGGTTTTATAACGTTAGTATTGTCAAGTCAAGTACATCTTTTGTTTTTTATTTTAAAGTTTATGTTCTGGCTGTGCATCTGCGACGGGAGATCTCTTTTGGAGTCTTTTTCTGGCTGTTGACCGGGTGGTCGTCTGTGGTTGCGGTGCGCTGGTGAAGTTAGCTGAAGTTACGACGCTGAAGTTCGCTTCCGATTCGGCAGTTAAGGGGAAAGTTAAGGAAAACTCAATTTACAGTGCTGAGTTTCCGATCCGCCGATTTTTGCACCTCTTACTGTTGTGAAAGCGTGTTAGACATTTTAGGTAAAGCCTTAATGCTGCCTGGAACCCATTTTCAAATTTGTGAAAACTTTATTGTATTTGTGAAAATACAGAACATGGAGATTTCACTGCTTTTTTCACAGGTAGGCCACAACCAGATCATCCCAGAGAGGCTAAAGATTCTTTAAAACATTTGTTTCAGATGTGTGAAACCTTTATTGGATTTGTGAAAATGCAAGAAAGGGACATTTCACTGCTTTTTTCACATCTGGACCACATATATATTTGGCATTCATTCACATGCTTTTTTACCCATACGCAAATCAAATATATGTACATATATGGAATTTCCATATATAAAATATATGTACATATGTACAAATTATATATGAAACCTATTCAAAATTGGAACAATTTCATATATTGACATATATGTCTAGACCATACAAATATGTATGTTTATATATGTATAATAAATTTTTTGACATGTATGTCACATATATAATTTGTACATATAACAGTATCAGTAAGTATTTGTATAAATGTGTAATATGTCATGCCACGCAATATTTAAGTTAATTTAGTTAAGTTATCTTGTGCTTCAGTGTCTTGTCATTTCCTGTTTTATTTTGTCTTTTCAACTTTCCCTCTCGTTCCAGGTGTGTTGACTTCCTGCCCTTGTGTGTCTACCATCCGTCTGATTGTCTTCCCCGCCCTAATTGTTTCCACCTGTTCCCCATTACCGTGTGTATTTATAGTCGGTGTCTCCCCTTTTGTCTTTGCCAGTTAGTTTTGTCGTAATGTCAGAGAGCCAGCGTTGTATTCAACCCCTGTTGTCAAGTCAGTGTTTTTGGTCAAGTCATTGTTTTGTTTGTTCAAGCCGTGAGTGCTTTTTTTCCCTCTGTAAGAGTGGTTTTTTGTTCATCGAACTCTTCTTCAGTAAAAGACGCTTTTTGTTATTCTGACACCTGTTGTCTGAGTCGTGCATTTGGATCCAGTTCGTGTACACAGTCGTAACAGTACGAACTGGCCAGTAATGGATCCAGCCGGCTACGAACAGCTTAAGGCGACACTGCGAGCTCAAGGCGGCCGCCTTGAGCAGCATGAGGATGAGCTGACGTCCATTGAACGTGGTGTATTGGGCCTGACCAGTCACCAGGAGGGTTTCCAAGCATCGGTAACTACGCAGATCAACCATCTGGCGGTGGAAGTACATCGTATGCTCACTCATCTAAAACCAGATTCGTCACCGCAGCCAGCTTCGGAAATAGTGCCCGGAGTTACCGGAACACTGCATACTCCATCGGCTGCTCCGTCTCTACATCTGGCTGCTCCAGAAAAGTTTTTGGGTGAGACCAGTGACTGTCGCCCATTTTTGGTTCAGTGTGACTTGCATTTTTCCCAACGGCCCACAGCATTCCCCACTGAACGCTCTCAGGTGGCATTCATGATCTCCCACCTAACTGGTCGGGCGGCTGCATGGGCTACTACTGAATGGTCAAGGCATTCACCTGTTTGTGGATCTCTGGAGTTGTTTACTGACTCACTTAAGAAGATTTTCGATCATACGTCGTCAGGAAGAGAAGCAGCCAGGGCCTTAGTTAAGCTGCAACAGAACAATCGCCATGTTTCAGACTACGCGATAGACTTTCGTACATTAGCCGCTGACAGCTGGTGGAACGCATTGGCGTTGTTGGACGCTTTTGTTAATGGACTGGCTGACTCCATTCAGGATCAGTTAATTCCAGTAGAGTTACCAGATGATTTGGACTCAGTCATAGCATTAGCAATCCGGATAGACAATCGCTTGAGGGAGAGACAAAGAATGAAGCCCCAAACCTCTCCCCGGAGACTCAACCATGGCGGCACATTCCCTCCGATCCAGACTACGGAAAAGACTTTGCCGTGTTCACCTCCGTACACGGCCGTTTCTCCAGGGTCCAAAGAGGAGCCGATGCAGTTGGGGCGGGCCCACCTGTCCGGCGAGGAACGCCAGCACCGGTTGCAGCAAGGACGGTGTTTTTACTGTGGAGAACAAGGACACCTACTCGCCGCCTGTCCAGTAAAAGGAAGGGCTCATCAATGAAGAGGAGGACATTGGTGAGTCGACTGTCGGTTTCCGACTTTCCTCCTCTTTCTTTAACCTCGGTTCAGGTAAAGACTAATGACAAACTGTTGTCTTTGGGGGCGCTGCTTGACTCGGGGGCAGATGAGAGTTTGATGGATTGGAAACTAGCTAGCAAGCTTAATGTCCACATCAAACCCTTACCTCAGCCTTTAGAGGCGAGTGCGTTAGACGGTCGATTACTGTAGCGTAACCCACAAAACTGAACCCATTACTGTTGTGGTGAACAAGACGCACCAGGAATTGATGACTTTTTACCTGTTTCATTCAGCCCAACATCCCCTTATTCTAGGGTACCCGTGGCTTCAGAAACACAACCCTCATATTGACTGGGGCATGGGGGAGGTGGTAGCATGGGGCAAGAACTGCACGCACTGTGGTCGAGTGAGGGAAGCCCAATTACTCATGGGTGCAGTAGCGACCAAAGGTTCGGATTTAACTACAGTACCCTCTTGCTATCATGACCTAGGGGAAGTTTTCAGTAAGGTTAAAGCCACGTCTCTCCCTCCCCACAGACCTTACGACTGCGCCATAGACTTCGTTCAGGGGGCCACACTACCTAAGGGGCGGTTAATATACATAAGTAATTTAGCAGGATCCTGCTCGTCCCTCGTCTCCGTGTGTGCCTTGCACTTCATGGAGGCCAGACACAAACGGCCAAAAGAAGTGGTTGTGATGTGGATGAAACAGCGGCTGATGAAACTGAGTGTGTTGATGCGGCAGTGCTGGTGCAGGAACATGACTACTCCTACTCCGGGTGAGTGTAGCATGTTGCAAATGAACTGGATAAAAATAGTAGTCACAGAGTTGATGACAACTGAAATATTAACACTGTAGATAATTTATCTAAGATAATGTTACACAAACTTGACAACCTAATATTTGCAATATAAAGCAGCATCTGGGATATGCTAGCAGTTATGCTAGTCAGTAGCCAAGCTAACGTTAAGGCTGAGGTGTTGTCAATTTATACACGTTAGTAAAGTGAATGTTCTAATGTTACTTTCACACTATTTCATAATGGCATTTAAGGGCGTTTAACTACTGAAAAAGAGCCAACATTTAGGAAAATCTGATGTGAGTGGCCTCAGGCTCACTAGACACAGGACCCACAAAGCAGACTCTGACACGGGGGAAAAGTCCAAATACTTTAATATCCAAAAATTTGGTACACAGGTGGTCAGTCCAATCAGGCAGAGGTATCCAAAACACAAGCCAAAACTCACAGGTCCAAAACACAAACGAGGGTTAACAAACACGAGGGACATGCATGAAGGGAAAACCACTGGAAAGCTCACACAGAGTCAAGACAATATAAAGGTTACCTGGTGTAACCCCAGTTCTATGAGTATGTGCGAGGCCCTCTAATGGGCTTTGCTGTTGGTTCATCCCCTCGAGGCTCCGCCTCGGCACCTGAGTCAAAGTTCATGCACTCACCGTCCAATCAGGAGGTTGTCCCCTTCCCTACAAAACCCCAGTACGCGCATTGCTCGTTTCCCTTGAAGACTCAGCAACCGTCACCAGGGCCAGCTGGGCTGGTAGTTAGAGGGCCTCGTACGCACTCATAGAACTGGGGTTACACCAGGTAACCTTTATTTCTATGTCGTACGTGCTCCGCCCTCTAACGGGCTTCGCTATTGGTTAAAACCGAGGCGAAGGCTGTAGGGATGAGATGTACTCCCAGCTGGGCCGAACCCACCAAGAGCCACTACCCCTGTACACAGTAGTTCCCCGGTCAAGTGCCACCCACCGGGGAGACTCGTGCCAGGCTGCGATGACAGCCGCTGGACAGGCATTGTTACGCTGAACCTCCATCTAGACTAGCTGAAGGTTCCGTCACCTGTACACCCAACACAGCATGTGACACAGAGCTAGCAGTCACATCCCTTAGATAGGACTGCACAAAAGTAGAAGTCGAAGACCAGGAGGCGGCCAAGCAGATGTCAGCCACCGACACACCCCTGAAAAGGGCCACTGAAGCAGTGATGCTCCTAGTAGAATGTGCCCTTAGCTCCACCGGGGGGAGCCCCCCCCCCCCCCCGGATGGCCACGCAAATCCAATGGGCCAGTCACTGAGAAGACAGTGGAGCCCCCTGAGCCCGACCACCATAGCAGACAAAGAACTAGTCAGATCGCCGAAAACCTGCAGTGCGCTCAATATAGATGCAGACCGCGCGCACCGGGCACAAAATGTGAAGCCGTTCCTCGTCCGCCGAGGTCAAGGCTAGCAGGAGTGCCGTCTTGATCGACAGGGCCTCCAAATCTGCCTGCTCCAATGCTTCGAACGGTGGGCCTGCCAGGCCGTCCAAAACCGTCTGGAGATCCCACTGGGGAACCAGGCGTCGAACAGGGGGCCGCAATCGACGAGCCCCCCATAAGAAGCGTTTAACTAGAGGGTGACTTCGGGCTGTAAAGCGACCGAACCCCTCGTGGCCAGCCGTAATAGCTGCCGCAAACACAGCTACAGTGGATGCCGCACGACCGCTGTCAAACAACCCCTGCAGGAAACCCAAAATGTCCTGCAGGGAACAAGAGCTGGGCCTGAGGTCCCTGGCCTCGCACCAACCTGTGAACAGCCGCCATCATGATTCGTAGAGTTTTGCAGTGGACGGAGCACGAGCATGTTGAATCGTAGAGACAACCGCAGCCAGGAGGCCCAAGCCCTCCAATCTCACCCTCTCAATCTCCAGACCAAGAGCCGGTGACCCAGAACCGGGCGCGAGAGGACGGAGCCCCCTGCCTGTCAGAGAGCCGTGGGCAGATCCGGCACCGGCCACGGGCCTGCCTCCACTAGCTTGACCAGAGCCGGAAACCACCGGGCCCCGGGACTGTCCGGCGCCACCACTATCACGACCAAGTGCTGCATCCGGATCCTGTGGAGCAACTGCATCATCAGCCTCAACGGCGGGAAAGCATACAGCAGACCGTGAGGCCAATGTGGATGAGCCAATGCATCCACCCCCAGTGGGGGAGCGTCCGTCGGCCTCAGAGAGAACCATAACGGACACAGAGCATTCTCTCTGGCTGCAAAAAAGGTCGGCCACCGGTAGTCCAAACCGCTGCCAGACCAGTGCTGCCACCTCCGAGGAGAGGCTCCATTCCTCCCCCTACGGACCCCCCCTGGACAGCCTGTCTGCCCCCGTGTTGAGGGAAGCCGGAACGTAGCGAGCCCTCAAGGACGATAAGTGGCGATCCGCCCAGGTCAAGAGAGACACCGCAAGTCTGTGTAGTGCTGGCGATCGAATCCCCCCTTGCCTGTTCAGGTAGGCCACAGCCGTGGTATTGTCTGACCGTACCATGACATTCCTCCCTCTGAGCTGAGGGGCGAAGTGGTGCAGCACCTTCTGTACTGCCGTCAGTTCCAGGAAGTTGATGTGCCGGGAGGAGTTCCGCCACATACCCCCCACACTGGCCCGGTTGAAGGTCCCGCCCCAACCTGCCAGAGGCGTCTGTGAACACCTGAACATAATGAGAGACACACCCCAGTCGAACCCCCTGGCGAAGGTGAGCGGGCGAGTCCCAGAATATGACATCCTGTCGTGCCAGCCCCGCCACATAAAGCTTGCGGCACTTGTCGCGACGTGGGTGCAACCGAAGCCTCAGAGCGATGTTTGCAGGATGCCGCAGAACGCCGGGGGTGTGCGGCAAAACTGCAACGCGTAACTCCTCTGCAGCGTTCTGTCCATCCACGCAGAGAGAGGGCTGCACAGCCGTACCCATGTCGAGTAACGGTCCGTGAGAGGGAGCACAACGGGCTCGGCGGGAAGACCGCTTATGAACCCGGGGGAACCCCAAACAAAGTCGCTGCCTCCCTTGCTTCGTCCCCCGGCGAACCGATCGCTGAGGACGACAGGGCAAAAATGAACATCAAGGCCAAGTGAAGCACCGAGCTCCGCTGTGGACCGTAGAGCTCACCAGGTGAAACAGTACTCACTTGAGGGATGTCTCCTCTGGCACCGCACTCTGCTGCTGCAGTGTTATGACCATCATCTAGCGTCCGGTTCATGAACGACTGCACTCACCTCTGACGGCCTCTGCCAAAAATAGGGGTCAGAGCCAGAAATGGCAGCAGCCAGCACCGCTAGTCGCGCAAGCTATGCTACTGGAGTTTCGCGGCTCACTTGAGGCCGCTTATGAAGCCGTGGATAAACCACTGTGTGAAGTTAATGCACCTGCGATGACACCTTCTCGTCACCATGGGTCGGGGCGTCAGCCGCGGATGCTCGGATATAAGCGCCGCCGTTCTCCGGCACACTCCCTGCCTGGGTGATGTGCCGATCAGAACGGCAGCGACTAGCAAGCCAGTGACGCACAAACAACGTATTATCCGTCCTGCTAATGGCTGAAGATCACGGCCAACAGCGCTAACAACTGAACCAACCTGTGTTTCAGAATGTGAAGTGCTAGCAGAAGACCTCTCAAGAGACCATAAGAATGTACAGTGCAAGTAAGAAAACATTCAGAGACGCGGTTATAATATAACAGCGGCGCCGCTCTCCAACACACGTCCTACTTGGGTAGTGTGCCGATCGGAGAGGCAGTGACTTGCAAGCCAAAGACACAAACACACTATTAGCCGCCGTGCTAATACCAGAAAGTCATGGCTAACAGCGCTAACATCTGAACAAGCTGTGTTTCAGAATGTGAAGTGCTACAAGAATGTACAGTGCGAGTAAGAAAACACTCACAGACGGTTATAATATATAATCGGGTAGTGTGCCGAACGGAGCGGCGGCGACTCGCATGCCAGCTGTGTATGCGAATAAGAAATATGTCAGAGATGCTGTTATGTCTGCATTCGGAGACCCGTACTGTCAAGGCGGCCTACGCCCTGCGCCAGCCGCCACCCTCCGCACCGTCAGCGCCGGCCAGTGTGGAGGGAGCGACCAGCCTCGGCAAACCGTGCCTGACGCTCACGCTCCTCCGGGGGGAGCGCGAGATAGTCAAGGCAGGTGCCGGCCTCACTCTGATTCCTCTGACCGTGCTGGTCCGCCATTGACATCAGTGAGGCACACAAGGCTTGCTGGCCATATCCAAGCGCAAAATTCCTACTAGACGCAACACCGGATGGTGACAATTTTTCGCTGAACTAGACAACAGGTTGCTGAGTTGAAAAAGGGAGACGAGCAATGCGCGTACTGGGGTTTTGTAGGGAAGGGACTACCTCCTGATTGGACGGTCAGTGCATGAACTTTGACTCAGGTGCCGAGGCGGAGCCTCGAGGGGATGAACCAATAGCGAAGCCCGTTAGAGGGCGGAGCACGTACGACATAGAAGTCCAAAATAAGAAAATTTGTGTTATTTACCCCATAAATAATGTCAAGAACAGTCAGATTTATCTTTTGATCCTTAGGAAGGAGCCTGACACCTACGTTGGGAACCACTGGATGAAACTACTTTATAGTACAACCTAATGATAAAATATATAATAAGCCACGGGCCATTTCTTCTGCAGCACAAGTACTTTTGATTCTCTAAGTACATTTGGCTAATAATGCTTCTGTACATTTACTTAAGTAGGATATTGAACGAAAGACATACTTGTAGTAGAGTACTTTTAGATTTTTGTATTTATAGTTTTACTTCAATAAAATATCTTAATACTTAGTATGTCACTTTTTCTTGTCTTTTTTCTCCCCAGGAAAACATGAATGTATGTGCCAAAGTAGAATTCATCAACCTAGGCCTTGATTTCTTTGATAAGCTGCTCATCTCTTCACCGTGAAATCACTCCTGGTATCTGTCACTAGATCACACCAAGCTGGACCCTGGACTTGTCAGTGGTAGGTGTGTGTTTTCCTTATTTTCTTTTGACTCAACAAACTTGGTGTGTGATGCCTCGCCAATGTCTTTCACGTCAGGGCACTTGACCTCAACCAGGCCATATGGAAGGTCCTCACTTGGGTCAACCACTTTGCCATCCAGACCGGCTCCAAGGTGTGAAGCATTGACGTGGATGTTGAGACCACATGGGAGGAAATTAACATCGAAGGTTTCCGCATACTGTTGAAGACCCTGTGGCTCCTCTTTTCATGGCTTTTGTTCATGTTATACATTTTGCACTAGATTGTCATGTATTTTGCAACTGACATGCACTTTTAAATGAATTTCGAGGTGTTATTAAATTAAAGCAAGCGAGGGCAGCGGGAACATTTTTGGTTCCCAGTGTACTAAAATGACAATGCACAAACTTCTTCCAGCAGCACAAAAGCATGAATATGCTGTCATCTCAGGTAGAATGTTTGTAGTTTCAAAGGTGATATGAAGAAAGTGATGTCAAGACTTCAATATATTTCACAACTTATTTAAATAATATCATTTTATATTAAAACAATTATAAAAGCTGTTACGCATCAGTTTCATGATCACATGTTATGTAGTGAGTGTGTAGTAAGCATCACATTAAATTGGCATCTATAAATTAAGGAAGCTTTGAATTTATAAATGTATTACAGTCCTTTTTATGTGTTTTAGTTATACAACTGTATAGCTACTGTTTCTATGGACACCGAGACAACAGCTTTTGAGCACAGGTAGGAAAGGAGAACCATCTGACTGTTTAACAGGAACAATGTACCACTTAACATTAAATATTTACAGGTATTTACCTCGAGCTGTTGTGGTTCCTCACACTTTATTAGTGATCTATAGCATCTGGCCCTAATTACAACTTTTCCTGAAATAATATTTGAGACTAAACACAGGAAAAAACATAGTTGACAAAAGTTTTTTATTTAAGCATACTTTGAAGATTATCTAACTCGAAACAGGTAAGTGCTGAACTAGAAAGTAATTTACATGTTAATTAGCATAGTTGGCTACATACCATATCATCAAAAATGAATTGCTTGTCTAACTTTGACCTTTTCACATCGCCTTAAAATTTGTCAACAAGACGGACAACATCTGCAATTCTGATTTTTGGCAAAGAAAGGAGAGACTGGGAAAAAATGCTATTCAGAGTCCGTAGTAGTAGTAGCAGTGACTATAGATCGTAGCATAGTAGCGCCCTGACTGGAAGTCACGTTTCGTTGACTTGAATTCTGCCCAATCACAAATAAGAAGTGTTGTCCTACCCTTTCTGTTACCTGAAATGTCGTTGTGCTTTGTGAAAATCTCGCTAAAGCACCAACATTTAATACTCCACCGATTTACCCCTTAAAGATTTTGGTTTTTCGTTCCTTGCCTCACACACATTTGTTCACATCAATGATTTTGTTAGGCCATTGTTTTGTTATTGGCACATATATTTTTGTATCTTAAGTTGTCTTTATGCTTTCTGTATAAGCATTAAATGTTTTTAATGTACTTTTAATGTAATGTGCCATGTTGAAAATACCATGGTATATAGTACATACCATACTGTTTATTATGGCATGTACAGAATGTGGTACCAAAGTACCATGGTGCATACCATTGTGTGCATGGTCCATGGTACTGTCAAAAATACCATGGTACTTGTAACAAGGTACTGTTAAAAATACCTGTACCATAATAGTACCATGGTACTACATGGTAAAATTTCTGATGGGTCTTGTTGTGGGGAAGCTAGATGAATGGCAGAGAAATGGTCATTTTGACCAAAATATTTAGTTATTCAGGAATTTGTTCACAGATGTTTTAGAGTGTAAAGATTCATTTTAAAAATTTAAAGAGATTGATGACAATGGAGTAGAAGCACTGCTGGGTCTTTGTGGTGATCACATACAGGTGCTCTTTGGATACTTTAGGTGTGTTATACTTATTCCATGTTGTGAAGGGCTCAATGTATGGGTGGAATATGATGTCAATCAAAAATGTGAAGCGCAAAAATGATTCAAGGCACACTTAGTAGACTGAGCAGTAGCCTACACACCTATATTGTGTTACACTAATATATATTTCACAAAAAAAGAGAAAAGTCTATCTCATTGAGGCGAGGGTATTTTGTTGCTTTCAGCCGTACAATCCAAAAGGCCTTGTGTTTAGAACCATCCTCCCACTCTACTCATTAGTGAAACACAATATAGGTGTGTAAGCTACTGCTCACAATAACCCTGATGAAGACCTATGTCGGTTGCAACGCATTGGCTATTTTAAATACTGCATGTATAATAAAGGAATTTCAATTTTGCATAAACCCTACAGTATGCCTTGGATTGTTTTTGAAGGAGATTTGTATGACAAGTGAAAAAATAAATAAAAACATTTAAGATGTAAAATTGTTGATCTGTGATCTACATGGTGGTCATTACTTCTGTCTCCACCCACATGCCTGGGGATTCGTGATATTTTCCTCATTAGAGTAAAGTTCCCACTGAGGAAACATCTCTCACTCTCGTGATCATTTCTCCCCATTTTTCAGGTGTTGACTAGCCAATTGCGTTGTGCTTAGCGATTCCAAAGACACTGATTGGTCAGAAGCTGGAGGTCCCGCCCTCCCTCCCTTGCGGATACTCTGATTCTTTTGCGAAACCCCGTTCACAAAACACACCACGTAGTGAATGTGTCAAAAGTCCGTAAGCTTGTGTGAGCACAGGCTCATAAGTACTTTTGCCGCCGCAGCTGTTAAAATGAGTTTGCAAGCCTGTGTCTGAATGCGCAGACTCGCAAAACGGGGTTTGCAGACAGAAAACAAAATGTATAAGTTTGCAAAACTAAGCTTACAGATACAATCGTCACTGTACAAGTTTGCAAAACTGCGGTTACGGATACAAACTTCAATGCACAAGTTTGCAGAATTAAGCTTACAGATACAAACATAAATGTACAAGTTTGCAAAACTTCGCTTACAGATACAAACATAAATGTACAAGTTTGCAAAACTTCGCTTACAGATACAAACCCCTGTTTTCAAGTACGCCTTTTTGAATGATATAATATTCCATAGAAATCATGATTTGATGATGCACTGGAACCATACTGAGCATGACCCCTCCCCTAACACTATATAAAAGCTAGAGCTTTGTGCTACTGTATTAGCAGCAGTTCTCACTCATTCTTCGGCTCAGTGATATAGTAAAGTTATCTACCAGCGCCTTCAATGGACACGCCTTCAATGGACATGCCCCCAGCATTTCAAAACAGAGAATACTGCTTTTCACGATTTTGAAACCTAATTTTATATATCGGGGCAGCTGTGGCTCAGGAGATGGAGCGGGTTGTCCATTGATCCCACTGTTGGCGGTTCGATCCACGCCTCCTCCTGTCCACATGTTGAAGTGTCCTTGGGCAAGACACTGAACCCTAAGTTGCTCCCGATGGAGGCCAGCACCTTGCATGGCAGCTCTGTCACCATCAGTGTGTGAATGTGTGTGTGAATGGGTGAATGAGACCAATCTGTAAAAGCGCTCTGGGAACCGTTAAGGTTGAAAAAGCGCTATATAAGTGAAGTCCATTTACCATACACTTGGCTATTTTTTTAATCATCCAGATTTGGCTGGGTGGTTGATAACATTTTTCTGTGGTATGATAAACACATATTTATCATTGCTTTATACGGACTTTAAATTGATAAAAGAGATCCCGCCCTAAGGAGGAAAGCAGGAGCCCGTCCTCCTCTGCTCCAAGCCCCCAGGAAGTGCGCCAGGCTTTGAAGCCAATTTGACATAGTGGCCAAACCGTGTAATTACAACTTCCGGGTCTGTCACGTGAAGCACACTGGCCCAAGAGACTTTTTCCCAGACTTACATTGTGAAAGAGATGTCTGTAAATCAGCCGATATTTTTTTGAGGTATAACTAGCCAGTATGAACACTTAAATAGCCCTTATTTAAATCATGATGTCCTAAAAGTTGTAAAATGAATTAATAGCTGAATCCAGAGTTATGGAGTCACTGCTATTCATGTGAGTAAGCCTGAGATGGAGCGTTTGGGAGACGGGGCTAAAGGAAGCGCTAGTGCGCTTGCTCTATGGGCCGCACAACGCGGAAGCTATGCAGGAGATCTGGGTAGTTCTCTTTATACATCTCCCTCTTGCCTCTCAAAAATACAGGAGAAACTTCCTCCGTCTCTATGCTTTCTTTTTTTGAAGGGATTTAGATTGAAGTCTAGATCCACACTCCGGAGCAGAAGGTGGCGGTAATGCACCAATAAGATGGATACATGGATGTTCTTATAATACATCCATGGCTGGATGCCATCCGCCGTAAAACAGGAAGAAGAAGAAGAAAAAGAAGAGAGGCAGCCCTCGCTCTGCTATCCACTGCTTTCACTGAAGTCAGGCAGTAGTAGTTGCTTCACAGATCGTGAGTGTAATGTTGGACTTCCTGTTCGGACAGCGCTTTTCACAAGAATCAGAAAACGCAATTTGTCAGACTCCTCACTGCTAACCCAATACGCAATCTAGTCATCGGGTTTCAACGTTATTTCGACTGTATTATTTCACAGCGGTCAACAGAGAGGGGACTCATCAACGTTACTCACCATCAAAGTTAGCTAGTAAGCTAACGTTAACGTTAAGGCTCTGCTGTGCTCTAACCATGTCCGTTTCGACTGGTTGCTCCCCGGCGGGCCAGAGCTCGGGCCTTGGTCCCGGTATGTCCATGTTTCGCTGGCTAGAAGTGCTGGAGAAAGAGTTTGACAAGGCCTTCGTGGATGTGGATCTGCTGCTTGGAGAAATAGACCCAGATCAAGTCGATATTACGTACGAGGGTCGGCAGAAGATGACCAGTCTAAGCTCCTGTTTTGCTCAGCTCTGTCACAAAACCCAGACGGTTTTCCAACTCAACCATAAACTAGAGGTTAGTAACTGTTGTATGATGCACGGTAAACGCTACACATAAAAGTTACTTGTAACTGGAGGTTAAGTTCTAATTCAGACTGCCCTGCCATGATCAAACATTAAAGCGGATGAATGTTTTGCCACTCTTGTTCCAGCGGTATGTGACGAGAGTGGTAGCGTTACTGCCACTCCTGGCTTTTGGTATGCTGCTACAGTTCCACGATTGGCCTATGGCATTTGTTCCATGTCCAATGTCCCATTGATATAGCACTTCTCACCGGCAGTGTATTATTAGGGTTCTTTAATCCCGAAGGGGTAGAACCCTATTGAGTTTGTACCAGTTTATTATTATTTGTTTTCTTATGCCTCAGCTCAAATTGCTGTAAAGTAGAATGAGCTAGGAACGTGAAACTTGGTGTGGTGTAATTATGAAAACTATTTTATGTAATAAACATCTCTGTTGAATAAAAAGCCCTAAAAGTAGCCTACAAAATGTTTGAAAACACAGGCCTAATTGCACAGTAGCCTATCCACATGCTCATAGTTGTTATATTTATTTGCTTAGGTTTATTTACCATGCTGGTCATTTTAGTACTTAATCTATATTATAATCTGATATTAACGGGTGAAAAATGGCTCTGCTTTCATTAATTTCTATGATTGCTGGCCAGTCTACATACATCATCACTGGTGTACTGTTGCATTTTTCCAGTTGCCAAATATTTTAGTGTTGTGACCACTTTCATTCCTGGCATTATAGCGTTATTGTGTTGGGTGGGAGATATGAGCGCATCTCTAATGAGATCAACCACAAACATTATCCCTGCACGATGTAATCTGTAGTGTTTCATTAACTCACTGTCATTCAGCGTTTGGAGAATATTTCTCCTACCTCTTTCTTTCCTCCATTTTCTCCTCTGCTTAAGAAACTCTTACTCTTACTCCTAACAGTTTTTGCCTTATGAGCTCTCTTAAGAGCTGAGATACTTTGTGAATAACTTTTATCTTTACCAGGATCTAGTCCTAACTGTAAGGGGAAATTCTTAGAAAATGTCATTTTACTAAGAATTTTCTTAGAATTTCGTCACGAGGAGCAACTCTTTGTACTAGGAAGCTTTATGAATACAGCCCCTGCGCACATAGACTGAGACAGACATGGCCAATGGCATCAAAAGATACAAGTTTCACTTCATGAACACACACACAGAAACACAGAATGTTATTCTTTAATACAATGTCTTTTTGGAATGTTACCTGTTGATTAAAGTTATAATTATGACATATAGCTATATATCCTTTGATAGGATGTTTAGTTAGGCATTATTTTTTACTTTAATAATGTAGGACATTATAGGTAATTCATTGTTCTCACAAAAAGTCTTAGTGCAGTAGTATTAATATGTTGTACGTTCTCTTGTCTTGCTATGGAAATATATGGACTCTGTCATCTCCTTTGAAATGTGCAGTGAGGTCAGCTTGTATTGGTGCTACTAGTCTATAGTCTGATTGAAAAAGAAAAACATATATTGCTATATTTATTCGAATTCACATTAGTTATTCTATTGGATTATACATTACAGTGTCCTCTCTCAATGGACTAGACTTTACAATGTCCTTTTGTACTTCAATTTTTGTTATATCAAAGGTGCACATATAAAATATTTACACGTTATATCTGTTTAGTCCCCATAATTTTAAAATGACATTACTAATGGCCTATTTCAAAATGAGAACATTTTACACACCAATGCAGACCTAAGTTGCAGAACAGTACAATATTCAAACTTATTGACTTGTGTTTTCTCCATTCACAGTCATGCATTATTACATAAATTATTAGTTTGACAAATTGGGGCATCAGGTTAAATAGTTTTACAATAGTACAGCCTGAAGTTTAAAGTGCTAGCCAGATTCCCTCTGTTGTAACTGGTACTTGACCTGAGTCAGTATTCTCCAGTTTACAGCCCTTCTGATTTTTACTCATATGAATAATTGAACTGCGTCCTTTTGTTTAGCGCAAAAGGGTTAGAACCCGCTCATTGGCGCTTGTGGCTATAGTTGACATATGTTACTACTGATTATGACATGTGATATTTGAATTATTTCCTTTGACACTGCTAAATTTGTTTGCTGATTTCCAGCAGCAGGGCAATAAGCTCTTCTGTGTAAACTTTTCTTTTCTCTTTAGTAACATTTTTTAAATGAAACTTGCCCACAAACACCGCAGAGCAGAGGCCTGTTCCATAAAACGAGTTTACCAGATAAGCCAGGCTTATTTCGATTTGTCTGACTCATTTTCAGTTGATTCAGTTCCATAAAGCAAATTCAACATAGTTCAAGCTCAATTACTATGGCAGCTCAGTGTTTCCCACAGGTTGAGAATTTGCTTATTGTGGTGGGTGATGTGGCGTGTGATAGTGTGGCGTGTTGAGGTTGGGTTCAGTAATAAATTAGTCAAACAAAGGTTTATGAATAACTCAGAGAGCCCTAATGTTAGTTAGCTGTTGTGTTAGCTAGCTAGCTAACTAATCAGTGATGATCACTTTGCACTGAGTGTTCAGTTCGGTGTAACTAGCTAGCCAGTCCAACTACCATAAGATGTGTAAGTTTAACACATTAAATACGACAAGGCATTCTTTTTTAGGCATCCAATAACGGTACACAAAATTCACGGTATGTGCCTCAGTCATGGTTCAGTATATACTGGTACAGCAGGGAAAACAAAAAAGCAGAAAATAACATTTTTGTCATTTATTTTGTAAAATGTAAACATTCAACAAGGGCCATTAGTAGTAGTGGCCACAATTCTTACTGTAACAGTTAATGGACTCAAATGCTGGCATATTGTCAATGAGAAAAAATAAATAACAAAAATGACAGTAATGCTCCATCTTAAGACTCTGATCTGTTGATAATTCCTGAACAACTAAGTACGGTCTCATATCTGCAACGATAAACTCCTGAATCATTAGATGTTACTTTGGCCCAGTCTGAATGCAGTGAGAGGTTGCCTGAATGCTGTGGGGAGAAGGATTTGCCTTCCAGTCTGGTTTTGTCTCGTTTCACTAATAGACACATTCAGGTGATGCTGTCGTAAATGTGTTTGAAGTGTTACCACAGACATATCAGAGTTCAGTTGAACAATAGGCTCATTCGAGATGAGCCAGGCCTGCGCAGAATCGATCACCAGCGATCGCCACACAATGCATACTGATTAGATTTGGTCCGACTGGACCCTGACCTCTGACGTCATGCATATATGGGCAATGATTACCTTATGAGATTGAGGCGGCTGCAGTTTTTAGAGCCAGGCGCTGCAGTTGCTCTCAACCAACTGCAAGACCCCCAGGGGATGATGGGAAACGTCTGGCTGTTGCCTGATCAAAGAGCTGATTGGCTCTAAGTTGTGACCACAAACACCACGCTTTCTTGATTGCAAAAAGAAAATTGGAATTCGGATTTTATCTGTCTGGGCGGGTCTTGATCTACCTGGGCAGGCTGCCCAAGTAAAGCCTCTGTATGGGAAACACTGAAACTTATGCTGGGAAACAAACCTGGTCAAGCCTGGTCTAGCTAACTGTCAGGCTAAGCCTGAGTTGTTGCTTTTAAACCAGAGTTCCTGTAACACTGACCTGACAGGAAAGTGATGATTTACCACTGACTTTCTGCATGCTGCCATATTATTTGACTTTACTAACAACTATCAGTCAAAAAATTTAAATTAATTGAAAATCTTAAATAAATAATATATATATATATATATATCTACATGTGTAATTATATGGTATGTGATATCAATGTTTAGGCTAATGCTACATAAAATAAGTCTCAATGTAAATTACTGCAATGGAATGATGATAGCTACATAAATAGTTAACGGTACAATTGCAAAAAATTATATTGACCAGAAATGTAGTATTTAATCCAAATTACCTTGACTACTTGTCGAATTAGTCTGATTTCGACTTGAATTTACCTTTATAGAACCGCTTTAGCCCCGACTGACTTGTTAGGTTCATTCAAGTCAGGTGTTGGACTTTAATCTCTACTTTTCTTAGCGCACTTTATGGAACAGCCCTCAGGTAGCCTAATATGGCAATTTTAGGGCCCTAGATTATGCTAATGATTAAATCTCACGAACATGCACCACCTAGGGGACAGGTGGCTATCATCAGGCTGAAATGAACGATTTACCCCAAGTTTGAGACAAGACAAAAGTAAGAGGTTTAGAATAAGAATAGGAAAATGTTCTTTCATGCGGCCCATTTTGTTTTCTCTCATTTGGGGGGGACTTCATTTCTGTTACTTTTCAGTTATAAAATTGAAAAACTCCCTCTTAAATTGCCCAGCTACCATATAAAAAATGCTTCTCTCATGGCCACGTCTGTGAAAAAACACAATTTCTTACCCCATAAGTAGCATCTATGGAACAATAAACAGTGCATTACACCCTGCTAGTGTGTTTTAAGACCTGAGTACCTGTGAAGCACTGAAACTGGAAGCAAGCAATGGAACTGATTGCACTGCAGCTCTGTGTTAGAAAGAGTTCATTATAATACAAATGTTTGTAATATTGTTCTGTTGTGTGGTTTAATATTTTTATCCAGAATTTCTATCCAAACTTCTGCTCCCCCCCTCCCACCCATTCATCCACCTATTCATCCACCCCTCCACTCCAGGCTCAGCTGGTGGACCTGCGTTCTGAGCTGACTGAGGCTAAGGCTGAGCGGGCAACGGTAGAAAGGGAGGTCCATGACCAGCTCCTGCAGCTTCATGCTCTCCAGCTGCAGCTTCATGCCAAGCAAGGCCAGGCTGAGGACTCTGACTCCATCAAAGACAGACTGGTAGGTAGGAGGAGATGCTGTCCACAATCTTCAAACTGAAAAAATTAAAGTTTTACAATAGGGCAAACTATTTAAAAAAAATATTTGTGCCATTTTGCCTTTATTTGATAATGGTATCGATACAGAAAGAAAGTGCAGGGAGAGAGAGGGATGTAGCAGGAGGAGAGCAGTAATTATTTGAAGTGTATCACTGGTCAGGAGCCATGTTTTCATCACTGACAATAAATAAACATACCGACTAATTATTTTAGGTTATAGGGCTTTTTTGGCAGTAAATTATGGAACTATTTTGGACAATATTGGAAATATTATTAAATACAAGTTTTACAGACTGTTTTTGTATATTTGAGCAAATTGGGATCTTGTCTGACTTTCTGCAGACAGATTTATGTGCAAATGACTCTCGACAACTACTTTAAAATTCAATGTTCACACTTGTTTGGGGCACAACCTTCATTCGAAGCAAAAACAAAATTAAATAATAAAAATAAAAAAACAAATTAGTCAATTCATCAGTCTCATGAGAAGTAATTTAATTATTTTCGATACATTGTCTTCTGCTTCAAAGAAAACACTCGGACAACTTCTTGCTGCTAAATGAGGACATTTATTTATAGCTAAATGTCTAACCAAAGAGTAAATTAAGGATTAATAAGGTGAAACGGTACTATGATAAATATAATAAACAAACAGGAATAACATGTTAAATGAGAAACCTTATTCAGTAGGAATAGTGAGGTGGAGTATGTGATGAGGATATTAAAACCAAAACGGTGACGCTAACATAACGCTAGGGCAATCAACTTTTCTACAGGGGATTTATTTTATTCAACATCAACTCTTATCGCAGCAGCAGATGGACTTTCAGGTTCGTTGCAGAGAGGAGAACGTTTCAGGTGACTTTCAAAGTTGTTGTGCATTGGCACAGCGCAGTGGGAGGTGCAGGCTTTGGTGGTTTAGAAGCCTAGCTGCAGGTTATGCTCCCAGGTGACTCCGTGAAAGCATTTGGTCACCAAGCGGATGAGGTCTCCTAGCTGGTCTGGCAATTTCATGTCAGGGCCGATGGCAAGGGTCCGGGACTTTGCTGACACAGTTCTCAGGGAAAGTCAGTGTTGGCAGGCAAAGCAACTCCAGTTGAGTCCATGTGGCTGAGTGTCGATTAAAATTTATCTGGCTACACTAGCTCCATGGGTCGGATGAAACTTCAAAAAGAGTAATATGTAAACGTATAAAACGAGAGGTCTGTCAGGCTTCTTTTACTAACTAGTCAAAACAGGCAGAGTTTTGGGCGTGGAAGAAGACATTTCGCATTGGAAAACTCTAGTCCTTTGTTTGAAACTTTTAGAAATGCTGTTTATGTTTCCTGACTCTCTGAATTTTGTACATGCAAAATTCACATACTCTCAAATATCACTATGGTCACCTAATCTAAACATAGAATGGCATCGTGATTATATAAAACATTCAGGAACACATTTTAGCAGCAACATCATTCAATCAGTTACATGATATTTCTAACTACTTCACAATTAAAAGATAATTTCAATACTGCTAATAGGTGAACAGAAGGTTAACACTACTTAGTTTGATCACACAATAGGCTACAATTTTACATAACTCATAATTTTATCCTTAGAGATTTCTGTCCGTTGGTCACTAGATGGCAGTGTGGCTCCATAGCAAACAAGATATGAAAGTAATGTTAGCTGGATTACTGGTCTTAATTTACCTTAATTCAGGCAGGGGCTGAAAAGAAGGAGGACAGTGTTACTTTCTCAGACCTGCACTTAAGTTTTATGATAGACCCAGTGGACATCTTATCTCTGATAAGATCAAAAATGAGGGGAGAGAGAGGTGAGAGTGTGTGTGAGAGAGAAAGGAAGAAAGGGAGAGAAGAGGGGTTCGTCCAGTCTCTTCGTTGACTTGATTTCCAGCTAAAATGACCCTTTTATTGCCTTCACATCTCTTACTTTGTTATCTTGACAAGGCATATTTCTCAGGGGTGGAGAATCCCCGTTATGCGACTCCTAATGACACCTTTTACTGTTAGGAGTTAGAAGTCAGTTTGCAGATTCAGAGAGGTCTCAGAACAGGTTTATTCCAACCTTACCCCCATTGGAAGTCCACAAAGTGAAGAATCAGTTCTGCAAGATGTCTGTGAATGTCTGGGAGACAGTCGTCCCATAGTGATCACTACAACAGTAACCCAAAGTACCCTATTCGCCTAAATATAAAAAAGTGTCTCCATTTTATTCAGGAACATCTCCAATATTGTCTAATACATTTCTCTTATGTTTGGGATAAAGGCATATTCCATTACACATTTCACTTATTCAGATTCACCTGAGGCAAGTTGTACGACTCACATATTCCTCTACAACAATGGTGGGGGCGGGGGGGCACTTTCCTCCAAGCTGGAAGGGTGTCGATATGGAGCAGTCTTCTTCAAAAGTAGGAAAGGATAGATGAACATTATTATCTAATGTTTCATTTCTCAGTCATCCACTTGGCTGTAAAGTTAGCTAGCATTACTTTCTTCTTCATTCTTCGTTTCGTTCCGGCGCCGCTGTGAGTGGCAGCCTGTTGCAGCAGCTCCCGTTCGCGGTTTGAGTTTTTTTTGAGTTTACTAGTTTGCTAGTGAAGTATAGTCGTTCTTTTTTCCTATATATCTGTATGTATTTGCTATGTATTTTTAGTACTTGTTATTTTGCTATTTTTTGGCATCTTTGGAGTTTTTTGGACATTTTGTTTATCGTTTATGGAGACAAGACCGCTGATGCCCTTAGAGACGGCGTCCATAGTTACCGCCGGCAGCCATGGTGACTCCATTGTTTACACCAGGGATCAGCTGTTAGCTCTCCGTCATACAGCGGTGCTACCACCCGGGGAGAGACCTGATGTGCCCCGCGAGCTGAGGAGGAGGAGACGGGGAAGCCGAGCGGGGGCTCAGCTCCGCGCCAGGAGAAGACGTTATACACCCGTCCTCCCATCGATTATCATGGGGAATGTAAGATCTATCACCAACAAGATGGACGAGCTGGCGGCGCTGACCCCGCATCAGAGGGAATACCGGGAGTGTAGCATCATGCTAATCACGGAGACTTGGCTAACTGCGCTAACTCCGGATACGGACGTTTCAGTTAATGGCTTCCAACTACTTCGGGCGGACAGGACGAAGGAGAGCGGTAAGAGAAAGGGAGGAGGGCTGGCAATGTTTGTTAATGACAGATGGTGTAACCCTGGGCACATCACTGTTAAAGAGCAAACCTGCGACAAGAACATTGAACTGCTAGCTGTTAGCATGAGGCCAAACTATCTACCGAGGGAATTCTCGCATGCCATCGTGATGGTAGCTTACATCCCCCCCTCTGCTAACGCTGAGGCAGCCTGTGATGTCCTGCTCTCAGCAGTAAGCAGGCTGCAGACACAGCACCCAAATGCCCTCCTCGTCATCTCTGGTGATTTTAATCATGCCCCTCCGTCCTCCTCTCTACCCACATTCACTCAGTATGTTACGTGCCATACCAGAGACAACAGAATACTGGACTTATGTTATGCCAACACCAAGGACGCATACATCTCATTGAGTCTCCCCCCCCTGGGCAGATCTGATCACAACCTTGTGCATCTCAGGCCTGTCTACAGACCTCTTGTGCGCAGGCTGCCTGCTGTCCCACGCACAGTGAAGAAGTGGTCTAATGGAGCAGAGGATGCTTTAAATGACTGTTTTGACACTACTGTATGGGACATTTTTAGTGACGCTCATGGGGAGGATATTGACAACCTCACAGACTGTCTGACAGATTACATAAACTTCTGTGTGGAAAACACCATCCCCACTAGGACTGTACGTTGTTTCGCCAACAATAAACCCTGGATTACTCCTGATATTAAGGCTCTCCTCAAGGAAAAAAAGAGAGCTTTTGTATCGGGTAACAAGGAGGAGTTGAAGAGTGTCCAGCGAGAGCTAAGGAGGAGGATCAGGGAGGGGAAAAACAGCTACAGGAGAAAGTTGGAGAGTCAACTGCAGAAAAATAACACCAGAGGAGTTTGGAGGGGCCTTAAAACCATCTCGGGCCATATGGACTCCAAGCCCCGGCCTGCGGGGGATCAGAAGTGGGCAGATGACCTGAACGTATTCTTCAACAGATTCGATCAGGCATCTACCCCTCCCCCTGCCCCGTCTCCTCTGCAACCATCATTACCATCTACCCTCCCTGCCTACAGCCCTCCCCCTCCCTCATCTCACCACTCATCACTCCCCACAGCCCTCAGCTTACAGCCACTTAATACACCCACACCACAGCCTGGGCTGGGCCCATCTCCCCATTTCACACCCGCAAACACCCCCCATTCAGCCCTCATGCCCCCTACAAGCTCAACCGGGCTGTTCCTCACAACATCCCAGGTGAGAAACGAACTGAGGAAGATAAGGGTGGGGAAGGCGGCGGGCCCAGACGGCATCAGCTCCAGACTTCTGAAGTCCTGTGCGGACCAGCTGTGTGGGATTGTTGAGCACCTGTTCAACCTGAGTCTGAAGCTGGGGAGGGTGCCAAAACTGTGGAAAACATCGTGTCTGGTTCCTGTGCCGAAGACCCCACACCCCAAGGACCTCAATGGCTATAGGCCAGTGGCATTGACCTCTCACCTGATGAAGACCCTGGAGAAACTGGTCCTTGTTCACCTGCGTCCGCTGGTGAGCCCATGTATGGACCCTCTGCAGTTTGCCTAACAACCCCGCATTGGGGTGGATGACGCTGTCATTTACCTACTTCACACATCCCTCTCTCACCTAGAAAAGGCTGGAAACACTGTGAGGATCATGTTTTTTGATTTCTCCAGTGCTTTTAACACCATCCAGCCCAGGATTCTGTGGGACAAGTTGGAGCACGCTGGGGTGGACCATCACCTGGCAGCATGGATCCTGGACTACCTCACAAACCGACCACAGTATGTGAGGTTACAGGACTGTGTGTCTGACACACTTCTCTGCAGCACAGGGGCTCCACAGGGAACCGTTCTGGCGCCTTTCCTGTTCACCTTCTACACAGCGGACTTCACCCATAACACTTCGAACTGTCACCCGCAGAAGTTCTCTGACGACTCTGCCATCGTCGGCCTCATCACCAACGGGGATGATGGGGAGTACAGAGAACTGACCCAGGGCTTTGTGGGTTGGTGTCAGCAGAACCGCCTCCAGATCAACGCGAGTAAAACCAAAGAGCTGGTGGTGGACTTCGGCAGGCGCAAACTCCCTCCACCTCCACCAGTGAACATCCAGGGAACGGACATTGAGATTGTGAGATCGTACAAGTATCTGGGTGTTCACTTGAACAGCAAACTGGACTGGTCAGACAATACGGACGCTCTGTTTAAAAAGGGCCAGAGCCGTCTCTCTTTGCTCAGGAGACTAAGATCTTTTGGAGTGCAGGGTGCGCTCCTGAGGACTTTCTATGACTCTGTGGTGGCATCAGCTGTCTTGTATGGGGTGACCTGTTGGGTCAGTGGCATCTCTTCCAGGGATAGGAAGAGACTGGACAGACTGATTAAGAAAGCCAGCTCTGTCCTTGGATGCCCTCTGGACCCAGTGGAGGTGGTGGGTGGCAGGAGAATGGTGGCCAAGCTATCATCACTACTGGAGAACACTTCCCACCCCCTACATGTCACTCTTTCAGCACTGGGCAGCTCCTTCAGCGACCGGCTGCTCCACCCGCGGTGTCTGAAGGAGAGGTACTGTAGGTCCTTTCTGCCTGCTGCTGTCAGACTCTATAATCAGTACAACTCCTGGTAATCTACACTTGACTGTCAGTGTGCAGACTATTCACTACTATACTTCATCTACTGCTGTGCATTATCTTCATACATATATTGTATTCATGATGTTATCTACTTCATATGTTGCTGTGAAATATTTTTCATATACATGTATATTATATATGTGCAATATTTTTATCTTATCTATTTGTTCATACTTACAACTGCACTCAGTCACTTTATTATTTATTTCTGTCTATACTGTGTATAGGACTATTTTTCTATTTTTCTATTTATTTTTATTGTATTTCTATATATGACATTTTTGCTGGCTGCTGTAACGCTGAAAATTTCCCCGCTGTGGGACAATAAAGGCTTATCTTATCTTATCTTATCTTATCTT
>SEMN01001783.1:0-27311 GCA_005408345.1 Macquaria australasica | reverse complement strand
CAACATTCAGCAGGTGGAGAACAGGATCACCTGCAGCTCAGAGGGGATCTACCCTCAGCCTGAGCTCACCTGGTCCACGAGCCCTCCATCCACCGTGACCCTCCAGGACAAACCCACAGTCCAGCAGACTGAGCAGCAGCTCTACAGCATCAGTAGTTCTCTGATTCTTTCAGACAGTGTTACTGATCTGGTCTACAGCTGCACCGTCAGCACTCGCAGAAACTGGAGGAGGAGTTGGTTTAAACAAAGTGAGTGTTTCTAAGAAGACCTGCAGTCACTGTGGAACGCTAAAAGAAACACCAGATATTTTATTACTTTTTTCATTTTTGTGTTTTATCATTTCAGCTTCTATCAGTGATTCAGACACTGAAACAACAATCCCCTGCTCTTCCTCAAACACTTCCCTAATGGGTCTCATCTGGAGGTTCAACCACGAACAGATCATCCTGAACCAGACCGGGGCCGACGTCCCCTACACAGTCTCAGAGGAGTGGAGGCAGCGGGTGAAGGGTGTGTCTGAGTCAGGCAGCCTCACACTACAGGACTTATCTTCAGATCAGGAGGGAATATACACCTGTGAACGCAGTGATGCTGAGGAGACACACATCTTTCTGAGGATAGAGAAAAGTCAAGGTGAGAACTAGAAACTTTCAGTCTATCTGAACAAGAAATGTTCTTATCTGTAATATCTGGTTTAATACTTTGGCATGTTTACACACCAAAGTATTTACACTTACAGACAGTTCAGACACTGTCTGTAATCAACATGACTCACTGTATCCAGACAGCTCAGTTACTCACTGTGTGGAGGTGTCATGGAATCAGAAACCATCAGTCCCAGACAGGGTTCACACTCTCAGAAGATTCAAAACCACTTTGTTCCACCTGCACAACCTGCAACATCAAAACATAAGAAAACACCAGAACAATTAACACCTATGAGTTTGCAGGTTGACTGACTGTAGGTGGCGCTCTTGTTTTCTTGGGTGACTGTCACTTCTTATGCTAAAATGTTGTTTAGAACAACAAATGGAAAAGGTTTCATGAAATGTATATAAACAGAATCAATGTTATATTCATATATTTTGTGATAGAGTCTTACTTAAATTTGAATATGCAGCAATACGCTGATTGTAAAGGTGAAGGTTCACATTACACCTTGATTCTACAGTAGTTGTCATTGCACCTGTGGAAGTTGTGAAAGTTTAATTAACCAAATCTTTTTCCTTTTCAGCCTCTACTATTGCTGCAGTCATTGTTGGAGTGGTTGTAGCCATTATGGTTGTATTAGCCTTGGTGGCATATAGATATAAAACAGCCATTTGTAAAAAGATTAAAAAGGTAAATAATAATAAAAATAATAATTCTGCTTCCACTTATTAATTTATTTTGTATGTGTTGTTTGTACTAATGATAATGTCTTTTGCACTCAAAGGAAGCAGAACTATCAGAAGTTGAAAAGTAAGTATGCTGTATATTCTGTATTGGAAATAAAAATAGCCCAATTTTTGCAGTTCATCACATGCTGCTATCCATTGAATTAATAAATAATGAATCAATTAAACTCTCCTCAGTTGAAAGTTGAAGTCTAACTAATTAACTGCTGTCTCAGGTAAAAAGATGCCCTACATCAGCAGACACAGTTGAGATAAAGTTTGTAAAAGAGGTTATTTCCTGGAGGAGACGTCTGTTTCTCCATTCAGGTGTCAGGCAGTTGGTCTAGAAGCAAAGCAAAACCTAATGCAAGATATGAAAACATTGAAGAGCCTCAATTAAATGAGGACAAAACAAAAAACTAAGTCCAACCAAAAACAAATGTCCTCATGTTTGCTGTGATAGATGTTTGGAGTTTCCAGTTTCTAAACTTCTACATTCTGAACAGATTATTAAACACTGAATGATTTCAAGCAGGAACATTGTCTTCTAACGTTACATCATTTATTCTTTATTCAGATTGAGTTTCTGCAGTTTGTCAGAGATCAGCTGTGCTTCTCTGGTCTCAGCTCTGAAGTCCAACCCCTCCCATCTGACAGAGCTGCAGCTGGGTAACAACGACCTGCAGGATTCAGACGTGAATCTGCTGTCTGGTTTTCTGGAGAGTCCAGACTGTAGACTGGAGACTCTGAGGTCAGTAGAGGGTCTGAGTCAGTCCATGCTGGTTTCAGCAGTATTGTGGTTCACATATTTGTCATGTAACGTTTCAATAGTATTCAAATGTGACTGAGACGCTGGTTTTTAACAGCTTTGAACCCTAACAGCAGTAAATCCATCATTAAAGTGAGCAGTGAACATCTCTCTGTTTCTGCAGTAATGATGCGTTCAGGGACTCTCAGCACTTTATTTCCACTGTGTACTTGAGTGAAACCTGCAGAGTAAACAGACTTGATGCCCAAAGTCTGTGCAGGTCTGTGAGCTTCCAGCTCAGTGTGTTCACTCCAATACGTTAACATGAGAGCTGAAAGGAAGCTGGCTACGCTACACAGCCGCTCCACTTCTGGTCTGAACAGGACTCAAGTCCCTGCTGGTCTTTATACTGGATGTGCTGCATCACTGACTGACAGCTGATGAAGGGAGTCTCTGTAAACTCTGATTTATGACTTCTGTTGTCTCTCTTCTTCTCTCACCAGATGGCCCTGATCTCTGTCAGAGTGAGTGGTGAGAAAGGTGGTGGTGTTGAGAGGATCAGCTGTGTCCTGATGATCCAGAGTGGGTGGCTCCACCCTCAACCACCTCCTCCACCTGGAACCTGGATTTGATTCTTTCATTCATTCAGATATTCTGAACCCAAACTGCCTCTGCAGATTCTGTTTGACAACATAACTGCAGATCAACACATTTAACTGGATATTTCTGTTTAGCTTTCTGTTGCAGCTCCACCCTGTGGAATGATGGAGTAGTGCAGTTAATTTCCACATATTTCTGAATAACAGTGGAAGTTGATATTACATGCGTGAAGTTCTGGTTATTACCACCAATACCAGCCATTTCTTATATTCTAATAAATTAAGTAGCTAAAACAGAACAAAGTCTGGATTCAACCAAGGCTTTACTGAACTTTCTCATCTGACTACGAACTGATTATGTCTGGATTTTGGTGGAAAGTCGGTATCTTAATATTTCCTTTTATAAATTATGTTTGATGTAAAAATAAATCAGAACTTTTTATTTTTATTCATGCAGATTCTAGACGTTATATTCATTAATCATGTCTATAAAACGATTAGAAGTACACACAGGAAAATAATACTATCTTGATTTTTGTAAATAAATAAATGTGTTTTAGGCCAAAGGAATGTCAATGTTGCACAGACTAGTTAATTATCCAACACCACAGTCACATGTTTAGGTGGTAACAGCTTTTATTAATGCTGTCAGTTCTTTCTCAGTTCTGCTTTGCTTTGCAGTGAAACACTGTGTTTTACATGTAGACAAAGTGACAATGATTCAAATCAGATTTTAAAAGCTTTATTGTCTCACAGCAGAGGGCAGAAGCTTTGTGAAATAGACTTCCTTAAAGACAAACACACTTAAAGCGAGTGTTTCCATTGTGATTGGTTGTGAGTCTAAGGAGTTCTCCTGAAGGATAAATATCGTTAAATACTTTAAAGTGAGGCTCTTTTGCTTTTGGAGGTAAAGGTAAGTTTAAGAAGTTAATGTGTGATTTCTTTAAGGTAGGTTGACAAAAGGTGTGAGAAGCTGAGTTCCTGCTGACCTGCACAAAGTATAAAACATTCGTAAAGAGACCACAGATCGCTTTATTTGGCAGAATCTTATTTGAGAAATCATGTCCATCAATCATCAACGAAGGGGGATTGGGGGGTGGGGGGGCAACCATATGAGGTAGTGCATTTTTAGCCATCAAACTAAAAGAAGTTGGTGTGCTATTAATAACCATATCACATTGTTTACGGTTGCACTGGAAATTAAATTTCTACTGAATACCTCAGAATGTCAGATATTGCCAGATTCATAATAATTGAGTGATGAACCAAATCTTTTTCTATATTTCTATACTATTTCTAAACAGAATGAATCTGCAGTTCCACATCGTGTGAAACTGTGTTTGTACAATAGTTTCCAATATAACAGCACTTGTGAATGGAATGAGGATCATTTCACAGGTAATTTTGGAACAAAAAAGTCACAACGTAAAAGAAATCAATCCCACCAATCTTTTTTAAAATGTCCCTGGGACACAAAACCAAAAGCTGTTGTTATTTACTACAAAGGATCTCAACCATTTGATCTTTAAGGTTCATTCATACAGTCAGAGTCAAAGGCCTGCAGACCACCATCTTCATCATCTTTTACCATGGCTGCTTTCTTTAAATAATGAGGTTTTCTTTTCCAAATGTAGTCAAAGTTTAACTTGTTGATGGTCTTTAGCGCTTTGTTAGATCTGGAGAGAGAATAAGCTGGATAAATGCATCTCGACAGACTTTCCATCTTTGTTATATAAATGCAACCAAAAAGAGAAAGATCTCTGTTTAACCACCTGTCTAACCTTGATTTGCATTCATCCATTCTGCTCCATATATTCAAAGTTTCACTTCATTGATCCTTTGAAATATCTAAGAATTTGACCGTAGTTTTAATGGGGACACCGTGTGCTGCCACAAGATGGCAGTCATGTACAGCTAATAATTCACTCTTTTTCAGGTTCAGCTGTGAACCAGATGCTTTGGAAAATAAATATATGATCTGAACAGCTTTTGGAACCTGATCAACACAGTTGTGTCGTCTGCCAGCTGATTTAAGACTATTTGATTATCAAAGCTGCTCAGCTGCTCAATATCTGAATTTCTGATAAGAACTGAGAGCATTTCCGCTGCAACTAAGAAGAGTGAAGGTGAAATTGTGCAGCCTTGTTTTCTACCTCTGTTGACTGTAAAACGAGAGGAAGCACCACCTGATAAACATCTGGAGCTATTAGTGTCACAGTAAAAGCATTTGATTACGTTCCTGAATTTCTCTCCAAAGCCACAGAGTTGAAGAAAAATAAAGACATATTCATTATATTCAAGCAGGTCGAGGACTATTCAATTCAGGTCAATTCAGTTTTATTGATATAGCGCCATATCATAACAAAGTTATATCAGGGCATTTTTTCGAGTAGAGCAAGTCTAGATCGACTCTTTATATTTACAGAGACCCAACAGTTCCCACCATGAGCAGCACTAGGCGACAGTGGCAAGGAAAAACTCCCTTTTAACAGGTAGAAACCTCGAGCAGAACCAGAACCAGAACCAGGCTCTGGGTGGGCGATCATCAGCAGGTGGCTGCAACCATAGATCCAGACTCTACAGCTCCGGAGGCAGAAACACCTGCAGAAAGCAACAGAAGGAGAGAGAGAGAGAGAGAGGGGCACATTGTTATGTATTGATCAACCTGTCATAAATCCTGACTGGGTGTCACTAGTTATTTGAGAAAGCCCTTCTTTGAGATGATTAGAAAATATGTGTGTTAGCAGTTTGTAATCATTGTTGAGGAGTGTTATTGGTCACCAATTATCCAATATTCTGACCCTATATTCTGGGTTTTGGGAACTATTATACCTTGTCTCATAGTCTGTGGGAGGGATACATTTTCTATAGTTTCTTTTAGTGTTTCAAATAAAAGTACTTTGATATGTTCCCAAAAACATTTATAAAGATTAGCTGTAAGGCCGTCTGGGCCAGGAGAGCGATCAGGAGTCAAGCACTGCAGTGCTCTCTCTGGATCCTCATATGAGATCTCTGCCTCAGTCATTTCTGAAATCCTCATTCATTTGAGGAATGAATTCTTTGATTTTGTCAAAGAAGATTTCTGCTGCATCGGGTAAGAAATTAGAAGAATACAAATTACTATAAAAAGAAAAGTTAAAAAGTTAAAGTATAAATACAAAAAGTTTCATTGGCTGTTCTCTTTGGGTCAGAGCGTTCATTGTCGTTGATGATCAATGTTCCCATGTTATTTTTCTCTGATCTACAAAAATAAGAATTTCTCTCTCCTTCCTCGATCCATTTTGCTTTAGATCTAATGTAAGCCCCCTTTGCTTTCATTGTGTAAATATCATCCAATTTGGTTTGTAGTGTGATTAATTTATTTTTGTCAGAATCAGTAATTGTGGGTTTATTGCTGTATAAACTTATCTCTCTAGTCAAATTTGCTTCTTCTAGCTGGGTGGATTGTTTCAGTCATTTACTAAAGGATGTGGAAAAGTTTCTTATTCTAAATTTCAAAAATTCCCATTTAGAGATATAAGAGGAAAGGTTGGCGTCTTCAGAAACTTCAGTAATAATGTCTTTGACCCCCTGACAGCAGACCTCAGAATGTAACAGGCTGGCATTAAACTTCCAATAACCCTTATTTCACTTGAAAGCCTTCGGAGGTTTCAAAGTTAAGTTAATAGAGCAGTGGTCGGATAAGGGAGCGGTAGAGATCGAACAGTCAGCAACAGATTCTTTTATACAGTCAGATATGAACCAAAAATCAATCCTAGACCTGCTTGAACCGTCTGGCTTAAACCAAGAAAACTGTTTAAATTAGGATGTAGGAAGCACCAAGGGTCAATCAGACTGTGGCTGCTACAGAAATTCACTAGATGAGGATTATATTGATGGTTATGAACCTTGGTGGGTGAGCTGTCCAACCATCATTACACACCAGACTGAAGTCACCTCCTAACTCTATATTATTAGTTGGGTATCTGAGTTTCAGATCCTTAATAAGATTATTGATTTCGGAAAGTAAACTCTTGTTCTGGTTTAAATTACTGTATCCACAAATGTTCCCAAAAGGAAAAAAGGCTGCTTTAGAATATGAACCTAAGCCAATGTCCCTTTGTAAGCATGTAACTGAAATGTCCTTAGAAACAAAAAATGTTCCAAGTACTTGGTCGATAAAGTGACTTGAGTTATGAACACTGATGAATAGGTAATTAGGGGACCTTAATTCTTTTTCCATTTATGTAGCCAGCCGGCCCTCTGAAATATGCTCTCTGACCTGATTCTCTGGCTTGCTTGATCTGTGGCCTCCCTGTCAGCCGGTAGGATGTGTTCTGCAAAGCTCACATTCAGCTCCTTGCACACTGCAGAGCCCATCTCTGAAGTGCCTCATGGTGAGTCCGCGCAGTTTTAAATTCCAGCGGCGTTTATAACGCTCAAGCTCCAGGACTCTCTCTCTCAGACTGGCATTCTCTGTTCCGATCTTTGGACTTACAGTCTTTTATTTCTTTGGCGTTGAACTCCACATTTTTGGCCACCTCTGCTATCATGAAAGAGCAGAGGTGGCCAAAAGTGCACATTAAGCTCTTGTAGCATAGCAGAGAGGCTGTTCACAGCAGCAAGTATGGTAGCATGCCGTTTTCACATTGAAGCAGGCGTTGCGGCGGTGTCTGATACTAACCAGCAATCCCTTGAAGACCAATACAAGCCAAGCCACTGCACCGCCATAACATCTTTGTGCTCCCTCCTGGCAGGGTTGAACAGCTGATGAACAGTAATCACTTCCATCTTCACAGTTGCTCGGTAAACAGCTAATGCCACAGTGCTACATGTAAACAAAGTTCTTCACCTGGGAATCTGCCGGTCTGATCGCCTGCGTAATTGGCTGCCGCAGAGTGACGTCGGGTTGCGTTTCTCCAAAAGTTGAATCTGTTTCAACTTTTTCGCGGCAACCCGCCGCAGCCTGAACGCAGTACCCTGGTTCAAATGAATGGGAAAAGCTGGGTTTTCTTCTTCTTCTTCTTCGGGTTTTATGGCGGTTGGCAAACAACGTTATGGTGCATTACCGCCATTAACTGGACTGGAGTGTGGATCTGGATCTAATTGTATCTAGCTTTTTACCTTGTTATATAAAAAAACAATTGAAAATTATATTCTGTCTATTAACTTTGTTCTTCTCAAACATTGAAACAAAAATAGAAAACACTCTTCCCCAGAGTTTCTTCGTAAAACATCCTGTAGATCGAGTTTTAATCTCGTGTCTTTAAGGTTCTGTACCAGTTCTCTCATGATGTTCTGCTGTTTCTTGCTGTTCACACCAGCCACACCTCCCTGTGTTATGCTTTCCTGTCTTAAATAACGTGCTGTTTAACCCTGTGCGGTCAAAGCGTCTCCTCTCTCCGGTTCTCCCCGTGCTTCTCCTCCTGCAGAACCACCTTCCTGTCCTCTCTTCTCTCCTTCTGCCGCCTCTCTTTCAACTGTTGTTTACCTGTCGTCGTCATTTCCGTTTCACTAAAAGGTCCAGTGACGTCAGTGTGGTTAGTTTGTGTGGCTTCTTTTACATTCCTGTCAGCTGTTTCACTCCCTTCAACCCCTGTATGTGCTGGAAGCCATAAAGATGCCATAATTAACCCCATAGTTTGAATTCTATATAGTGTTTGCTGAATCTCTAATAAAATATCCGGTCTGCTGTCTGAATGTTGAGGTGGTTCGGGCATCTGATCAGGATGCCTCCTGGACGCCTCCCTTTAGGAGGTTTTCCGGGCACGTCCAACTGGTAGGAGGCCCCGGGGCAGACCCAGAACACACTGGAGGGATTATAGATCTCATCTGGCCTGGGAACGCCTTGGGGTCCCCCAGGAGGAGCTGGAAAGCGTTGCCGGGGAGAGGGACAACCCTGCTTAACCTGCTGCCACCGAGACCCGGCCCCGGATAAGCGGATGAAAATGGATGGATGGATGGACGGGTAAACAATATGGTGTTCTTGGCGGGCTCGCTGGATCGCCTTACTCACCAGCGGAGGGAGCTTGCAGCGGCAGAGGTGACTGCGGTGCAGACCACGGCGGCCGCCTTCCTCCGTATGTCCCAGGCCTTTGCAATCGACAGTGGTTGTATGATGTGTGCGGCTCAGGTGGGGCACAGGCACCTCTGGCTGGGCCTGTCTTCCCTGAAGGAGAAGGAGCAGCACCTCCTCCTCAACACCCCTCTCTCCTCTGCCTCCCTCTTTGGCCCGGACATCCAGGCAATGGTAGGGCGCTTGGACAGTACGCAGAGGGCGTCGGAGCACCTAGGTGCGCATCTCTGCCCCCAGCAGCCTCCACCTTGACAGCGGCGGCAGCAGTCCCAGTCTACCCGGGCAGGGCGTAGGCCGAAGGACGGCGCCCCTCATAGCTCCTACTGGTGACGCTGTCTCAACCCACAGTGGTGGAACGGCGTCATCACGGGTCCAGTATACTCACACATTAGGGTCCTCGCCGGTTCATAAGCAGTCTCAAGCTGAGCCGCGGAACCCCGATAGCATGGTTAGCGCGGCTAGCGGTGCTAGTCGCCGCCATTTTGTGGCCGACCTGTTCGTGAGCAGAGAGAACGCCCAGTGCCCTTTGTGGTTCTCCCTGACGCCCCCCCCCACTGGGTGTGGATGCTTTGGCCCATCCACGTTGGCCCATCCACGTTGGCCCCTTGGTCTGCTGTATCCCTTCCCACCCTTGAGGCTGATGATGCAGCTGGTCCACAGGCTCTGGATGCAGCATTTGTCCGTGATAGTGGTGGCGCCGGAGAGTCCTGGGGCCCGGTGGTTTCCGGCTCTGGTCCGGCTAGTGGAGGGGGGGGAGGGGGGGCGCCTCCTGGTTTGGAGATTGAGAGGGTGAGGTTGGGGAGCTTGGGCCTTCCAGCTGCGGTTGTCTCTTCCATTCAACATGCACGTGCCCCGTCCACTGCTAAAATCTACACGTCACGTTGGTGGGTGTTCACAGATTGGTGTCAGGCCAAGGACCTCAGGCCAAGCTCTTGTTCTCTGCAGGATATTTTGGGTTTCCTGCAGGGGTTGTTTGATAACGGTTGTGCGGCATCCACTTTAGCCGTATTTGCAGCAGCAATTGCGGCTGGCCACGATGGGTTGGGTCGCTTCACAGCCCGGAGTCACCCCTAGTTAAACGCTTCCTACTCGCCGGTTGAGGCCCCCTACTCGACGCTTGGTTCCCCAGTGGGACCTCCAGACGGTGCTGCACAGCCTGGCAGGCCTACCTTTCGAACCCTTGCAGCAGGCGGATTTGGAGGCCCTGTCGATCAAGATGGTGCTCCTGTTAGCCTTGACTTCGGCAAAGAGGGCAGGGGACCTGGGGGCCTTCTCTGTGCATGCTTCGCACATTCGCGCATTCTACTAGAAGCATCGCTGTCTCATTGGCTCTTTTTAGGGGTGTCTCGGTGGTTGACATCTGCTTGGCCGCCTCCTGGTCTTCTACTTCTACCTTTGTGCAGTCCTATCTAAGGGGTGTGACTGCTAGCTCTGTGTCACATGCTGTGACAGCGCACAGGTGACGGAACCATCATCTAGTCCAGATGGAGGTTCGGTGTGACAGCGGTTCCCGTCGAGCTGCAGCCGCAGCAGCCTTCGGTGCCGGTTCCTGTCCAGCTGCAGCCACAGCCTTTGCCCGTTCCTGTCCAGCTGCAGCCTCCAGTGCCAGTTCCTGCCAAGCAGCTCCTTCGTCGTCGCCGGCATCCTTTTCAGCCTCCAGAGCGGCTCCTTCCTCGTCACCAGCCTCCTGCCCGTGTCGTGGAAAAACTGCCTTTACTCTTAAGTTGAACAAAATACAAGAAACACTTACAGATCGTTGAGAAAAATATATTGTACAATAGGAGACAGACAACAGAAGTCATCAGCTTTCTCTCTACATCTCAAAAAGAAGATACAAGAATACAGCTTTTATAGTATTCTGGAGACAAAGAAACTCTTTTCCATTGGTCAGTGTTACATGGTTCGATAGGTTTAAGCCTATAGGAACTTTCAAAAACATACCAAGACCCTTAATACACATCTGGAAAACATAAAGCATCTCTGTACCATAACAAAATCCTCGTGTTACCATCTGCCGAGCAGAAAATGTTTCCATATAAGGACCTGCATTCCACCATATAGCTGACCTTTTTGACCTCACGTGGAATCACGTGCTTAACACACACCAAACTAAAAGACATGAAACTAGGTGAGAGTTTAAGAGTAGAGACATGAATAGAACTGGGACTATTAACTAATTAAAGTAAATACACAATCATATAATTACTAAATATTAATAAGCATACAAACATGATTATGAATATATGATTAACATGTGAATAAATGATAAGTTATGAGCTCACAACAAAGTTTACTTTCACACCCGTCGCCGGCCTCCTGCCCGGCCTCCAGAGCGGCTCCTTCATCGTCGCCGGCCTCCTGCCCGGCCTCCTGCCCGGCCTCCAGAGCAGCTCCGCCCATGTAGCCGGTCTCCCGAGCTCACAATGGGAGGCAGTTACAGTATCTTTCTGTCAGAGATAACATTCAGATCAGTCCTCTGTTCAGTTATGAATCCTCCCCGACAGTCATGACAGTGATCTTGAAGGCTAAAATCAGGTGTGTAATTGTTCCGTGATCTCGAGATAACAAAGCCTGTTTTCTCGAGATAACGGAGTAATTAACTCGTGATCTTGAGATAACGGCATTAAAAAAATAATTGCAAGCACGGCCGTTCTCGGCTTCCGTACTTTACCTCAAATTTATGTCCCCATTTTTTCTTTTCTGTGTCTTATTTTACCCATAATGCATTGCGCAACGCGCTGTCTAAGTCATGTTGGATTCAGATGGGAGGCAGACCCGCAGACGAGCAGCGAAGCGCCATGATATGTCAAGTTATGGAGCCAGGACAGTGACTTTAATATTTGGCATCAAAAATAAAATTTGGTTTCGAAAACAAATCCTCAACTGAAAAGGAAAAGGAAACAGTGGCTTTGAAAAAGTTGCATTGGCACTGAAAAATAAAACATAGGAATAAAAAAATACTTTATTTTGATATTTTTTGCATTCTGATGTGTTTTTCAGATTTTCTTTTCTTTTTTACGCTGTCAGGTTATGTTCCACTGTCAGTTCACTTGGATTCAGCTGCCATTTTCCCTGAACTGAACTTTGACGGACGTCTCTTTACCTGATGTGTTTCAGAGGCTGAGGTTTCCTGTGTTTTCATGCAAAGCTGTATCTTACCGTGCCGCTTCCAGAATGGCAAAGGTTTACGCATCTACTGGATTCAGGTGACTGCAGGAAACTCTCGTGTCCACTCCTACTACTATGACCAAGACCAGCTCGAACTCCAGGACCAGCGCTTCAATAACAGGACATCACTGTTCAAGGACCAGATCTCCAGAGGGAACGCCTCGCTCCGGCTGACAGGGGTGCAGGTTCAGGACCAGGGCAGATACAAGTGCTACACAAGCACCATCAGTGGAAACAAGGATTTATTTATCAACCTAAAAGTGGACGGTATGAGAAACACACAGAAAACACAAGCAAATACAAAAAAGAAAACATTTAACTGGTGTGTGTTTTCTACACTCAGTTGCCAGTTTATTAGGTCCATCGAACTAAACCTGCTGCAGTCTGATCCAACAGTCCTGCAGTAAATCCTCCTTCATGAAGGTCATAATGTTCAGTTTATGCTGAAACTGTTTCAGAGTTGCAGTTGCATTATACAGAGAGGTGGTTTGTTATTTAGCCTGCCCTCAGTAGGCAGTACTTTCTGTCCATCAGCGCCTTAACTACTACAGAAGTACTTTGATTTCTTGTCTCACAGTTTTGTGAGAAACTTACATGCTAATTGCAAATCAGTGAAAAATGTCTCAAAGAAAAACTTTTATTTAAATTTTCTATATAAATATCAGTTTTGCTGTTTCACTGCTGTTAAACTACAAACTGGACGTCCCTGAGAATGAACAGAGGAGGAGACACATTACACCTTTGCTTTGTTTGGAATAAAGAGAAGAAGAAGAACTGTGGTACTGAGCATGAGCAGTGATACACACTGAAATTACACAAACTCAAGCTTATGGAGCTCAGTAGATGCACATTTTACAAACTGTCACCTCCCACATCACCACGTCTAAAGCAATTTCATACAAAGCAAATGCTTCTTTTTTTTTTTTACAGCATCGGTCCGTAAAGTCAACATTCAGCAGGTGGAGAACAGGATCACCTGCAGCTCAGAGGGGATCTACCCTCAGCCTGAGCTCACCTGGTCCACCAGCCCTCCATCCACCGTGACCCTCCAGGACAAACCCACAGTCCAGCAGACTGAACAGCAGCTCTACAACATCAGTAGTTCTCTGATTCTTTCAGACAGTGTTACTGATCTGGTCTACAGTTGCACCGTCAGCACTCGCAGAAACTGGAGGAGAGCCAGTTGGTTTAAACAAAGTGAGTGTTTCTAAGAAGACCTGCAGTCACTGTGGAACGCTAAAAGAAACAGCTGATATTTTATTTCTTTTTTTTCATTTTTGTGTTTTATCATTTCAGCTTCTATCAGTGGTTCAGACACTGAAACAACAATCCGCTGCTCTTCCTCAAACACTCCCCTAACGGGTCTCATCTGGAGGTTCAACCACAAACAGATCATCCTGAACCAGACCGGGGCCGACGTCCCCTACACAGTCTCAGAGGAGTGGAGGCAGCGGGTGAAGGGTGTGTCTGAGTCAGGCAGCCTCACACTACAGGACTTATCTTCAGATCAGGAGGGAATATACACCTGTGAACTCAGTGATGCTGAGGAGACACACGCCTTTCTGAGGATAGAGAGAAGTCAAGGTAAGAACTAGAAACTTTCAGTCTATCTGAATGTAGTGGAATAAAAATTCAGAGACGATCCTTCTGTATACGAAAGTTTCTTTATTTCAAAAGAAACATACACTATAGTCTGTAGAGTACAGCACCAACCTTAGTAATATCATACAAGAGTTTATATACTGTAGTTCACACTTTTTTTTAATAGTCATTGCTGCACCCTCCCGCTGTCACTGGCCAATAAGGTTATTTCCCCCACTTCTTACAACACTCATCTCAAGGGTAATTTCTGCTTTACTTTCCATCTCCTCTTTTGGTCAACAACAGGACAAACTCCCCACCCCGGATCCTGCTGATTATATAACCATTTAAGTTTTTTGTTTATTTCCAGGGAAGCAGCAATAACTTGGCAGTACATTCTGTAAATGTTCCCAGTACAGAGACCAAAATAACACAAAGGCCTGGATAATATCTGAACACTTAACAAACACACTAACCCGTCCATGCATACACAAGATATGGCACATTAGGTTAATATATATGATTATACACTGCATAATTCCCCTCTTCGAGGCTTACTTAGCCTCGAGGTGATACAAACAATCTCATGTGTGTAAGCGAAGGCGAATGAGTACTGCACTTGCCCTGGGGTTTCCAAGTTATGTGTGTGGTTAAAAATCATAATAGAAGAAACACAAGGATATACTGAGTAAATAAAAATATACTAAATACACGATTACCATTCAGGCAGAGCATGAAGCTTCTGAAACTGATAAGGATGCATAGCCCATACTTCAAAGTCCCCAACATAGATTACAATAACAGTTAGGGTTTTGGTTCAAATCTGCCGATAAGACCACATATTTGCAACATCAGTTCCAGTGGCAACAGTCAAATTACAGTCAAGACGTAGAGTAAATGCTGCAGTTACCAAAGTGACTATTTCCTTAGTATACATCACTATGTTTTGGCTGATTTTACACAAAGTGGTCTCCAAATTGGTACATATATCATAGAACCCTGCATTTCCTGTTATCAGCCAGTGTAATTTGAATTCTCAGGGACCATATGGCAACCCCTGAAACAGTGCTATTGCATTGTTTATGGCTGTTTGAGTCTTAGCTGGCATTACTTTGTTAAAACAATACTCATCGTTCAGCCGGAGGCGTTGTGGCCATCTTCGGCGGGACCTGCGTGGCATGATGAGTTGGAGCCTGGCAGGCTGGAGGCATTACTGTTCACCCTGACCTCAAGGTTCCAACGCAGCTGTAGGTTAGGGGCAGCGCACGGCATACACCCCAGTAGTCTTCCTCAATCAGATTAATGTTTGGGTAGTAAGCAAAGTAAGCCACTGTCTCAGTGGCTTTGGTATGTCACTCCAGAGGCTATTTCCAGTGGCATCCAGTTTCTGGATGGCAGTTTTGGTGCTTCGAGCCCAGTTTTTGCAGTTATCGGTCAGGAGAACTGGGTGGACCGAAAAAGGGATTGGTCTGTCCTCCTTCTGTCAAGGTCTGCCAGTGAAAGAATAGACATTGCAGCCTTAAGCGATACTCCTGGGCAATTGTGAGTCAGGGCCTTGTCCAAGTGTGGTATCTGGAGTCCATATCAGAAACTAGTAGCTTCCATGGTTATCTTCCCAGCCAGGAAATTAGGTTTAGTAGTTTTGGGTCCAGGGACATGATCATGATTATTGGGCAGTAGTTGTCCTGTTTTAGGCTAATTTTGTTATAGCTATGTTTTCGTCTATGTTGGTATCAGCATTGCTACCATCATCGTCATCATCATCATCATCATCATCATCATCATCAGAGGGTTATGGCGGTTTTTTAGGTGCCCACTCAGGAATTGGGTAAAGGTCAGGGTACCTATTAGGCTTACTCAGCGACTGTAGCACCATTTGGTTTGTTACTTTACTGATTATTGATAATGAAGTACAGGAACACACCAAAAAAAAAAAAAAAAATGAAACACTGACCACTACTGCCAGGCCTATTTTAACTAAGGCAGCCCCCCATTTTCCCCAGTTTAGTTCTAGCCAGGTGAACCAATCTTTTCCAAAACCTGCGTTCTCTTTGACCTCTCGTCTCAAGTTCTTAAGCTTAGTCATAGCCTGTGAAACACTCCATCAGGAGCTGTATGGTCAGGAATGAAGGTACAGCACATATCTCTGAATAACACACATACCCCACCTTTTTCCGCTAACAACCAATCAAGGGCTTGTCGGTTTGCCATGTCATGGTACTGGTGGCAGAAAGTTGTTCTAACGCCATGAGAGCCTCATCTGTATAATTAATGAAGCACTGCTGATTATAATAAATATAATTTATCCACTCTGTATTCTTATTTGGCGTTACCCATATTAGGATGGATTCAAACCCGGAAGCTATTTCATTTCAAGCTTTAAATTCATCAGGAATTCCTCTGGGTTTCCCTACACTATCAGTGGTAACTTTTGAATCAGGAGTGTACGATCTCTTGGTTTGATTTTTTCCTGGTTGCTGGTATTGTTGGACCTGGATTAAATCAACTGGTAAGGTAACTATCTCCATAATTGCCTGAACTCTGGCACATCTGCCAGTCCATTGTTGTGGTAGGGTGGATCTTAGGTTCTGTCCTCCACACCACCAATGGGGTTCCCATAGGGTTTCCAACTGGATTCAACTTTTTTCCATTCTAACGTCAAATTTTTCACATTGATGCCACAATGTGCTATCTCCTCCATCAGTATAATTTCCTAAGTACAAATAAGGTGTAGGTCCTGATGAGAAGTGGGCTACTGGAACAAGAACAAGTCATTCGTGGACAAGAGCAGAGAATAGGGAATTGTTGGAATGCTACTACACAAGTAACCCCAGTGAATGAGGGTATATGCAGAGGATGTGGGACCTATGGATTCTTCAAAACCCAACATCTACACTAACTAAGAAACAACTACAAGAGCCAGTAACCATCACAATGGCAGACATCCAAGAAAGAGTGTCAGGAATGAAGAGCTGGACAGCACCAGGCCCAGATATGATCCACACCTACTGGCTCAAGAAACTAACTACACTCCATGAATGCCTGGCAGTACAGATGAACCAACTGCTGATGGATGGGACCCACCCAGAGTGGTTAACCCAAGGGCGGACGGTCCTGATCATGAAGGACCCCCAGAAGAGCGCAATTCCATCCAACCCAATAACCTGCCTCTGTACAACATGGAAGCTCCTGTCAGGCATCGTAGCGGCTAAGATGAATAGGCACATGGCCCAATACATGAGCGGGGCCCAGAAAGGAATTAGTAGCGATACCAGGGGAGCCAAGCACCAGCTGCTGGTAGACAGAGCAGTCACTCGAGACTGTAAGACCAGACAGACCAATCTGTGCACTGCCTAGATTGATTACAAGAAAGCCTACGACTCAATGCCACACATATGGATACTGGAATGCTTGGAAATGTACAACATCAACAGGACAATAAGAACCTTCATCAAGAACTCAATGGGGCTGTGGAAGACAACTCTGGAGGCCAACTCAAAGCCAATTGCACAAGTGACCATCAAGTGCGGCATATACCAAGGTGATGCACTATCCCCACTGCTGTTCTGCATAGGCCTGAACCCTCTCAGCCAGATCATCGCAAAGACTGGCTACGGATACCGGCTACGGAATGGAGCAAACATCAGCCACCTTCTCTACATGGATGACATCAAGCTGTATGCCAGGAGTGAGCGAGACATTGTCTCACTAATCCACACCACCAGGATCTACAGCGACAACACTGGAATGTCATTCAGACTAGACAAGTGTGGCCTGATGGTCTCCAAGAGAGGGAAGGTAGTCAGAACTGAAGGGATCAGACTACCAGAAGGCAACATAGCAGATGTGGAGGACAGCTACAAGTACCTTGGGATCCCGCAAACAAATGGCAACCATGAAGAGGCTGCAAGAAGGTCAGCCACAGCCAAATACCTCCACAGAGTAAGGCAAGTCCTGAAGAGTCAGCTGAATGGGAAGAACAAGGTCCGAGCTATCAACACCTACGCCCTGCCCGTTATCAGATACCCCGCTGGCATAATAAGCTGGCCAAACGAGGAGATTGATGCCACTGATATAAAGACCAGGAAGCTCCTCACAATGCATGGAGGATTTCACCCCAAGTCCAGCACCCTGAGACTGTACACTAAGCAGAAGGAAGGAGGCCGAGGACTATTGAGCATCAGAACCACTATCCAGTATGAAACAACAAAGATCCATGAGTACATCAGGAAGATGGCCCCAAGTGATAAGATGCTTAGTGAGTATCTCAGGCAGCAGAAGCCGGATGAGGAAGGAGAGCAGGTGGAACCATCATGGGAGGACAAACCCCTGCACGGTATGTACCACCGGCAGATAGAAGAAGTGGCTGATATCGAGAAATCCTACCAGTGCCTGGAAAAGGCTGGACTGAAAGACAGCACAGAGGCACTAATCATGGCAGCACAAGATCGATAGAGGCCGGGATCTACCACACCAGGCAGGACGCCAGGTGCAGACTGTGCAAAGATGCCCCTGAGACAATCCAGCACATAACAGCGGGGTGTCAGATGCAAGCAGGCAGGGTGTACATGGAACGCCATAACCAAGTAGCTGGCATAGTGTATAGGAATATCTGCGCCAAGTATGGGCTGGAAGTCCCACGGTCAAGATGGGACACACCTCTGAAGGTGGTGGAGAATGACCAAGCTAAAATCCTGTGGGACTTCCAGATACAGACTGACAAACTGGTGATGGCGAATCAACCGGACATAGTAGTGGTGGACAAACACCAGAAGAAGGCAGTAGTGATAGACGTAGCAATCCCCAGCTACGGCAACATCAGGAAGAAGGAACACGAGAAGCTCGAGAAATACCAAGGGCTGAAAGAGGAGCTAGAAAAGATGTGGTAAGTGAAGGCAACAGTGGTCCCCGTGGTAATCGGAACACTCGGGGCTGTGACCCCCAAACTGGGAGAGTGGCTCCAGCAGATTCCAGGAACAACATCCAAGATCTCTGTCCAGAAGAGTGCAGTCCTAGGAACAGCTAAGATACTGCGCAGGACCCTCAAGCTCCCAGGCCTCTGGTAGAGGACCAGAGCTTGAAGGAGGAATAGACCGCCCACAGGGACGAGTGGGGAATTTATATATATATATATACACTTTTTCCTCTTTTTTCTTTTCCCTTAATACATATATTTACATCATCAACACACTGATTTATTGCGGTATTTTATTTACTAGGCAACAGTCTTGTTGCTATTATTACGTGTCTGCACTTTAAAGGGAAAGCTTGGTTTTCTATTCTGGTCTGCTATTTCAAGGCTTTCACTAGTACTCGCCTTACTTCTAGTTAATATATATTATTTCTACTTCGCAGGGCCCTGTACTTTGACAGAGTTGCTGCGATTATCCCACAATTTTTCAATTGTGTGTGCAATCTTTTTTGACTATTCCTACTCCCAGGATATCTATTCTGCAAGCTCTTAAAACCCTTGTGTTTATCAGCACCAGGCTACTCAGCCTCTGGCCGTTTTTGGCCCACTCAATCCTACTGCAGTTTTCTATTATCTCCTTTTTACTACAGCCCTTGTCTTATGCGCACTGTGGTAACTATTTAGCGTCAATCTTTAAGTTGTCCAGTGCCCTTTACCCGACAGCTGTCTAGAAACTGCTAGCTCTTTATTCTTCCACATTCATTCTCCACCACAAAATGATCTCTCTTTCCACTCAACAAGTTCTTTATTTGGAGAGCCAATTTATACTTTCCAGCAGTGGTCTTACCAGCATCAGCAGAGCAGCAAATTCTCAACCACACATGGGCAAAGTAATAAGCAAAAAGTGCTTACCTTTTTATTGTGGCCACTCCTTTGCCCGTCTGTGTAGAGCGTTGTCGTCCACTGGCACCGAGCCTTCACAGTGATGTCCTTCTTTGCTCTTTGTCCAATCCTGTTTAGTGATGCCAAGTTTTATGCAGTGTAATGAAAATTCAGAGACGATCCTTCTACATAGAATGTAGAAGGATCTTTCTTTGTTATAAAAGAAACATGCACTATATTCTGTAGAGTACAGCACCAACCTTACTAATTTCATACAAGAGTTTATATACTGTAGATCTCACTTTGTTTTAATAGTCATTGCTGCACCCTCCCGCTGTCACTAGCCAATAAGGTTATTTCCCCCGCTTCTTACGACACTCATCTCAAGGGTGATTTCTACTGTACTTTTCATCTCCTCTTTTGGTCAACAACAGGACGAACTCCTCACCCCAGATCCGGCTGATTATATAACCATTTAAGTATTTTGTTTATGTCCAAGGAAGCAGCAATGACTTGGCAGTACATTCTGTAAATGTTCAGCAGACACACTAACCCGTCCATGCATACATGAACAAGAAATGTTCTTATCTGTAATATCTGGTTTAATACTTTGGCATGTTTACACACCAAAGTATTTACACTTACAGACAGTTCAGACACTGTCTGTAATCAACATGATTCACTGTATCCAGACAGCTCAGTTACTCACTGTGTGGAGGTGTCATGGAATCAGAAACCATCAGTCCCAGACAGGGTTCACACTCTCAGAAGATTCAAAACCACTTTGTTCCACCTGCACAACCTGCAACAACCAAAACATAAGAAAATACCAGAACAATGAACACTTATGAGTTTGCAGGTTGACTGACTGTAGGTGGCGCTCTTGTTTTCTTGGGTGACTGTCACTTCTTATGCTAAAATGTTGTTTAGAACAACAAATGGAAAAGGTTTCATGAAATGTATATAAACAGAATCAATGTTATATTCATATATTCTGTGATAGAGTCTTACTTAAATTTGAATATGCAGCAATACGCTGATTGTAAAGGTGAAGGTTCACATTACACCTTGATTCTACAGTAGTTGTCATTGCACCTGTGGAAGTTGTGAAAGTTTAATTAACCAAATCTTTTTCCTTTTCAGCCTCTTCTATTGCTGCAGTCATTGTTGGAGTGGTTGTAGCCATTATGGTTGTATTAGCCTTGGTGGCATATAGATATAAAACAGCCATTTGTAAAAAGTTTAAAAAGGTAAATAATAATAATAACAATTATAATGATTCTGCTTCCACTCATTAATTTATTTTGTATGTGTTGTTTGTACTAATGATAATGTCTTTTGCACACGAAGGACACAGAAAAATCAGAAGTTGAAAAGTAAGTATGCTGTATATTCTATATTGGAAATAACAATAGCCCAGTTTTTGCAGTGCATCACATGCTGCTATCCACTGAATTAATAAATAATGAATCAATTAAACTTTCACCTCAGTTGAAAGTTGAAGTCTAACTAATTAACTGCTGTCTCAGATAAAAAGATGCCCTACATCAGCAGACACAGTTGAGATCAAGTTTGTAAAAGAGGTTATTTCCTGGAGGAGACGTCTGTTTCTCCATTCAGGTGTCAGGCAGTTGGACTAGAAGCAAAGCAAAACCTAATGCAAGATATGAAAACATTGAAGAGCCTCAATTAAATGAGGACAAAACAAAAAATAAATTCCAACCGAAAACAAATGTCCTCATGTTTGCTGTGATAGATGTTTGGAGTTTCCATTTTCTAAACTTCTACATTCTGAACAGATTATTAAACACTGAATGATTTTAAGCAGGAACATTGTCTTCTAACGTTACATCATTTATTCTTTATTCAGATTGTTGGGCTGCAGTTTGTCAGAGATCAGCTGTGCTTCTCTGGTCTCAGCTCTGAAGTCCAACCCCTCCCATCTGACAGAGCTGGACCTGGGTCTCAACAAGCTGCTGTATTCAGACGTGAAGCTGCTGTGTGGTTTTCTGGAGAGTCCAGACTGTAGACTGGAGACTCTGAGGTCAGTTCACTGACTCTCTGTTACTATTGTAGATCTGATATGTTTAATTAACAATTGAACCTAATTTATGTTCCTACATAACTTACATCCATAAAGTTGTAAATGTCCTTTTGTTCATATTTTCATGTTTCTTGAACTAAATTTAGTCTGCAGTCACAAAAGACTTGTGTTTCTTAAAGAAACTGTAGAAAATGTCCACTGTTAGTTGTTAAAGTAAATTAATGTTTATAGTTTTTGGTGAATGGTCACATCTGGATACAGAAGATCCTCTGAACTCAGATTAAATAAATAATGTCTCATCATTCATATTGATCCTTCAGAACACAGAGATCAAAGCATATTTTCAAATGCAGCTGTTTAAAGGATCAATACAGTATTGATCCTCTAATTCCAGACTTGACTGAGATCAGCAGCATCTTATTGATCTGTGTTGTCATGAATAGGTGTATGAATGTTGTGGTGACATTTGGATGATGTCACATTATGATGATCCACAATAACACAATGACAAAGTCTCTCTACTCATTTTAGGGAAAAGCTCATTGATTAGGACATAGTAATGTTGAGCTACACATTTAAAACCTGAGCACATCTGATTGGATTATAAATGGATTTTTAACTCCATCATTTATTCTTTATTCAGATTGAAGGACTGCAGTTTGTCAGAGATCAGCTGTGCTTCTCTGGTCTCAGCTCTGAAGTCCAACCCCTCCCATCTGAGAGAGCTGCAGCTGAGTAACAACAAGCTGCAGGATTCAGGAGTGAAGCTGCTGTCTGGTTTTCTGGAGAGTCCAGACTGTAGACTGGAGACTCTGAGGTCAGACACCATGTTTTACTTCTGTGCTGAGATTAATATGATGTGAAAGTTGTGGTGACACTAAACTGCAGACATGAGGCTGATATTATACTGATCCACACTGAGGATCTTAATGCTAAAGTCTGTTTTCTTCTAAACTGGTTTAGTCCATTGACTGTGGCAGAGCAACGTTGAGCTCCACATTTAAAACCTTCATATAACAAGAAAAATCTACACTGGATAATTCACTGTGAACCTCTGAAACACCTGATTCTCATCTTATATTCACCATCATGTTGTTTTAAATACATAATACAAATACATAAATACCATACATAGTCTCTATTTCAACTATCAGACGATAACAAATAAATTCAGTATTTTCTTTTTCCAACATGTTCATGAAGCTATATGATGCTTATACTGACTGAATAGTTTAAACTGAAGATGCTTTGATTTTATGACTCCACTATTCCTAAAAGAAATATTGTAGATGTCTTTTGTTCACATTTCCCCAAAATTCATCCTGACATATTTGGCATCTTTGGAAACTTTGGGATGTTGAGTCGAATCCTAAATCAGTTTCTGTGGGTTTTTATTTGTGTTTGGCTGCACAACATGAGTTTGTATAGATGGAGCCACTGGTGGAGCTGGCAGAGTTTAAGAGGTGGAGTCACTACGTCTTTATTGAAGTAGCAGCACGTTGTCATTAATATTAATGAGAGCTCTTTTTCACTCTTTGTATTTTACAGTTTTTAACCTGCATCCTGTTGGGTTCAGGTGTTTGGAGTTTCCATTTTCTAAACTTCTACATTCTGAACCTTCTTCAGCTCTGAACAGATTATTAAACACTGAATGATTTCAAGCAGGAACATTGTCTTCTAACGTTACATCATTTATTCTTTATTCAGATTGAGTGACTGCAGGTTGTCAGAGATCAGCTGTGCTTCTCTGGTCTCAGCTCTGAAGTCCAACCCCTCCCATCTGACAGAGATGGACCTGAGTGAAAACAACCTGCTGTATTCAGGAGTGAAGCTGCTGTGTGGTTTTCTGGAGAGTCCAGACTGTAGACTGGAGACTCTGAGGTCAGTTCACTGACTCTCTGTTACTATTGTAGATCTGATATGTTTAATTAACAATTGAACCTAATTTATGTTCCTACATAACTTACATCCATAAAGTTGTAAATGTCCTTTTGTTCATATTTTCATGTTTCTTGAACTAAATTTAGTCTGCAGTCACAAAAGACTTGTGTTTCTTAAAGAAATTGTAGAAAATGTCCACTGTTAGTTGTTAAAGTAAATTAATGTTTGTAGTTTTTGGTAATTGGTCACATCTGGATACAGAAGATCCTCTGAACTCAGATTTGTTTTACATTCATAAAGTTTACTTGTTGAATAAGAAATATTTCTTTGGTTTCTGTTGATTTCAATGTGTTTTCACAAATAATGTCTCATCATTCATATTGATCCTTCAGAACACACAGATCAAAGCATATTTCCAAATGCAGCTGTTTAAAGGATCAATACAGTATTGATCCTCTGATTCCAGACTTGACTGAGATCAGCAGCATCTTATTGATCTGTGTTGACATGAATAGGTGTATGAATGTTGTGGTGACATTTGGATGACGTCACATTATGATGATCCACAATAACACAATGACAAAGTCTCTCTACTCATTTTAGGGAAAAGCTCATTGATTAGGACATAGTAATGTTGAGCTACACATTTAAAACCTGAGCACATCTGATTGGATTATAAATGGATTTTTATCTCCATCATTTATTCTTTATTCAGATTGAATGGCTGCAGGTTGTCAGAGATCAGCTGTGCTTCTCTGGTCTCAGCTCTGAAGTCCAACCCCTTCCATCTGACAGAGTTGGACCTGAGCTTCAACGAGCTGCAAGATTCAGGAGTGAAGCTGCTGTCTGGTTTTCTGCAGAGTCCAGACTGTAGACTGGAGACTCTGAGGTCAGACACCATTTTTACTTCTGTGCTGAGATTAATATGATGTGAAAGTTGTGGTGACACTAAACTGCAGACATGAGGCTGATATTATACTGATCCACACTGAGGATCTTAATGCTAAAGTCTGTTTTCTACTTCAGTGGTTTAGTGCATTGACTGTGGCAGAGCAACGTTGAGCTCCACATTTAAAACCTTCATATAAAAAGAAAAATCTACACTGAATAATTCACTGTGAACCTCTGAAACACCTGATTCTCATCTTATATTCACCATCATGTTGTTTTTAATAAATGATACAAATGCATAAATACAATAAATAATCTCTATTTCAACTATCAGACGATAACAAATATATTCAGTATTTTCTTTTTCCAACATTGCCATGAAGCTATATGATGCTTATACTGACTGAATAGTTTAAACTGAAGATGCTTTGATTTTATGACTCCACTATTCCTAAAAGAAATATTGTAGATGTCTTTTGTTCACATTTCCCCAAAATTCATCCTGACATATTTAACATCTTTGGAAACTTTGGGATGTTGAGTCGAATCTTAAATCAGTTTCTGTGGGTTTTTATTTGTTTGGCTGCACAACATGAGTTTGTATAGATGGAGCCACTGGTGGAGCTGGCAGAGTTTAAGAGGTGGAGTCACTACGTCTTTATTGAAGTAGCAGCACGTTGTCATTAATATTAATGAGAGCTCTTTTTCACTCTTTGGATTTTACAGTTTTTAACCTGCATCCTGTTGGGTTCAGGTGTTTGGAGTTTCCATTTTCTAAACTTCTACATTCTGAAGCTTCTTCAGCTCTGAACAGATTATTAAACACTGAATGATTTCAAGCAGGAACATTGTCTTCTAACGTTACATCATTTATTCTTTATTCAGATTGAGTGACTGCAGGTTGTCAGAGATCAGCTGTGCTTCTCTGGTCTCAGCTCTGAAGTCCAACCCCTCCCATCTGAGATATCTGGACCTGAGTGACAACAAGCTGCAGGATTCAGGAGTGAAGCTGCTGTGTGGTTTTCTGGAGAGTCCAGACTGTAGACTGGAGACTCTGAGGTCAGTTCACTGACTCTCTGTTACTATTGTAGATCTGATATGTTTAATTAACAATTGAACCTAATTTATGTTCCTACATAACTTACATCCATAAAGTTGTAAATGTCCTTTTGTTCATGTTTCTTGAACTAAATATTGTGCACACACACACACACAGGAACACAGAGATCAAAGCATATTTCCAAATGCAGCTGTTTAAAGGATCAATACAGTATTGTGATGATGATCCACAATAACACAAAGACAAAGTCTCTCTACTCATTTTAGGGAAAAGCTCATTGATTAGGACATAGTAATGTTGAGCTCCACATTTAAAACCTTCATATAACAAGAAAAATCTACACTGGATAATTCACTGTGAACCTCTGAGACACCTGATTATCATCTTATATTCACCATCATGTTTTAAATACATAATACAAATACATAAATACCATACATAGTCTCTATTTCAACTATCAGATGATAACAAATATATTCAGTATTTTCTTTTTCCAACATTGTCATGAAGCTATATGATGCTTATACTGACTGAATAGTTTAAACTGAAGATGCTTTGATTTTATGACTCCACTATTCCTTAAAGAAATATTGTAGATGTCTTTTGTTCACATTTCCCCAAAATTCATCCTGACATATTTGGCATCTTTGGAAACTTTGGGATGTTGAGTCGAATCTTAAATTAGTTTCTGTGGGTTTTTATTTGTGTTTGGCTGCACAACATGAGTTTGTATAGATGGAGCCACTGGTGGAGCTGGCAGAGTTTAAGAGGTGGAGTCACTACGTCTTTATTGAAGTAGCAGCACGTTGTCATTAATATTAATGAGAGCTCTTTTTCACTCTTCGTATTTTACAGTTTTTAACCTGCATCCTGTTGGGTTCAGGTGTTTGGAGTTTCCATTTTCTAAACTTCTACATTCTGAACCTTCTTCAGCTCTGAACAGATTATTAAACACTGAATGATTTCAAGCAGGAACATTGTCTTCTAACGTTACATCATTTATTCTTTATTCAGATTGAGTTGCTGCAGTTTGTCAGAGATCAGCTGTGCTTCTCTGGCCTCAGCTCTGAAGTCCAACCCCTCCCATCTGAGATATCTGGACCTGAGCTACAACTACAAGCTGCAGGATTCAGGAGTGAAGCTGCTGTGTGGTTTTCTGGAGAGTCCCGACTGTAGACTGGAGACTCTGAGGTCAGACACCATTTTTACTTCTGTGCTGAGATTAATATGATGTGAAAGTTGTGGTGACACTAAACTGCAGACATGAGGCTGATATTATACTGATCCACACTGAGCATCTTAATGCTAAAGTCTGTTTTCTACTTCAGTGGTTTAGTCCATTGACTGTGGCAGAGCAACGTTGAGCTCCACATTTAAAACCTTCATATAAAAAGAAAAATCTACACTGGATAATTCGCTGTGAACCTCTGAAACACCTGATTCTCATCTTATATTCACCATCATGTTGTTTTAAACAAATGATACAAATACATAAATACAATAAATAATCTCTATTTCAACTATCAGACAATAACAAATATATAACCTTCTTCAGCTCCGAACAGATTATTAAACACTGAATGATTTCAAGCAGGAACATTGTCTTCTAACGTTACATCATTTATTCTTTATTCAGATTGAGTTTCTGCAGTTTGTCAGAGATCAGCTGTGCTTCTCTGGCCTCAGCTCTGAAGTCCAACCCCTCCCATCTGACAGAGCTGGACCTGAGTGACAACAAGCTGCAGGATTCAGGAGTGAAGCTGCTGTGTGGTTTTCTGGAGAGTCCAGACTGTAGACTGAAGACTCTGGGGTCAGTTCACTGACTCTCTGTTACTATTGTAGATCTGATATGTTTAATTAACAATTGAACCTAAATTATGTTCCTACATAACTTACATCCATAAAGTTGTAAATGTCCTTTTGTTCATATTTTCATGTTTTGTTGAACTAAATTTAGTCTGCAGTCACAAAAGACTTGTGTTTCTTAAAGAAACTGTAGAAAATGTCCACTGTTAGTTGTTAAAGTAAATTAACGTTTATAGTTTTTGGTAAATGGTCACATCTGGATACAGAAGATCCTCTGAACTCAGATTAAATAAATAATGTCTGATCAT
>SEMN01001782.1:0-27393 GCA_005408345.1 Macquaria australasica | reverse complement strand
TAAATACAAGCAGGACAAACTTTATTGTTGTTCGCTCCAATTCAAAATAATGTTGAACATGTTTGTATCAGAATAAACAGTCACGTTATTGAGAGAGTGAAGTCCACCAAATTCCTGGGGGGACATATTGATGAATTCTTAAGCTTTAAGGGCCACATTAATGAACTTAGGTAAAAACTGTCTGAATATGTTGGCTAATTTTTCAAGTTGAGGCACTTTCTTCCACTTAAAGCACTTTTAACCTTATATCAGTCTTTATTTGAGCCTCATATAAATTATTGTAATGTTATATGGTGCAATACCTTTCCAAGTTATATTAAAAAACTACACATTCTTCAGAAGAAAGTCATACGTGCCATATCACGGTCCAAGGTAAATGCTCCCACTGACCCTCTTTTCTACAGCTACAGTCTTCTGAAGCTTACTGAATGTAACATCTTTCACAATGCTTGTATAATGTACAATGCTGTATATAAGCTCCAGGACAGACTTTGTGACCTTATTCCAATTCACTCTGCCTCGCATACATATAAGACTAGGAAAAAACATCTCATAAAGGGTAAAAAACGTAAACTTAAATGTACGAGTCTTAGTGTTGTTTGCAGAGGCCCACAGGTGTGGAATGAGATTGATAACGCCATAAAAATGTCACTATCTGTATCTGTTTTCAAAAAGCGCTTAAGGCAGCAGTTACTACTAAAATATGTTAAAGCTAATATCCTAAACGGCTGGGGACTTCTAAACTAATTATTCTCTTCTGAAATCCATCTAAATTGTATTATTATATTTGATTTGCCATATGTCTTTATTTATTGCATCTTACCTATCTAACCAATGTTTAGACTGATGAAATAAATGTCTAGTAGTTTCTTAGGTTAGGATTAGGCTAGGGTGAAATTTTAGAAAATGTGTTAGAAAACATATTTTAAATACTATCAGCTTAGTGTGTGGGCCCCTGTTCTCAAGCTGCAGGTAGCTCATCAGGGTGTCCCATTTCACATATCCTTATTAAGTCTTGTATGATTGCATTTGTATTTTATTTGTTTTGTGAATAAACTGAATGAATGAGTTAACATGCTGGATAAATGTCTCAAGAGACCAAAATATGTTGATATGCATTCTTTAGAGGAATTAAATTGTCATATTTTCTTTATAAATCAGTTATTGATCTTCTTTGTTGTGTGTTCATTCAGGAAGTCATTCTGCAGTTTGTCAGCATAAACTCAAATCTAACCTGAAGAAGAAGTTCCAGTGTGTGTTTGAGGGGATTGCTAAAGCAGGAAACCCAACCCTTCTGAATCAGATCTACACAGAGCTCTACATCACAGAGGGGGGTGCTGGAGGGGTCAATGATGAACATGAGGTCAGACAGATTGAAGCAGCATCCAGGAAACCAGACAGACCAGAAACAACCATCAGACAAGAAGACATCTTTAAACCCCCACCTGGAAGAGATGAACCAATCAGAACAGTGATGACAAAGGGAGTGGCTGGCATTGGGAAAACAGTCTTATCACAGAAGTTCACTCTGGACTGGGCTGAAGACAAAGCCAACCAGGACATACAGTTCACATTTCCATTCACTTTCAGAGAGCTGAATGTGCTGAAAGAGAAAAAGTACAGCTTGGTGGAACTTGTTCATCACTTCTTTACTGAAACCCAAGAAGCAGGAATCTGCAGGTTTGAAGAGTTCCAGGTTGTGTTCATCTTTGACGGTCTGGATGAGTGTCGACTTTCTCTGGACTTCCACAACACTAAAATCCTGACTGATGCTAAAGAGTCCACCTCAGTGGATGTGCTGCTGACAAACCTCATCAGGGGGAACCTGCTGCCCTCTGCTCGCCTTTGGATAACCACACGACCTGCAGCAGCCAATCAGATCCCTCCTGAGTGTGTTGACATGGTGACAGAGGTCAGAGGGTTCACTGACCCACAGAAGGAGGAGTACTTCAGGAAGAGATTCATAAAAAAGAAGCAGGCCAGCAGGATCATCTCCCACATCAAGACATCACGAAGCCTCCACATCATGTGCCACATCCCAGTCTTCTGCTGGATCACTGCTACAGTTCTGGAGGATGTGTTGAAGACCAGAGAGGGAGGAGAGCTGCCCAAGACCCTGACTGAGATGTACATCCACTTCCTGGTGGTTCAGTCCAAACTGAAGAGCATCAAGTATGATGGAGGAGCTGAGACAGATCCACACTGGAGTCCAGACAGCAGGAAGATGATTGTGTCTCTGGGAAAACTGGCTTTGGAGCAGCTGCAGAAAGGCAACCTGATCTTCTATGAATCAGACCTGACAGAGTGTGGCATCGATATCACAGCAGCCTCGGTGTACTCAGGAGTGTTCACACAGATCTTTAAAGAGGAGAGAGGACTGTACCAGGACAAGGTGTTCTGCTTCGTCCATCTGAGCGTTCAGGAGTTTCTGGCTGCTCTTCATGTCCAACTGACCTTCATCAAGTCTGGTGTCAATCTGCTGTCAGAAAAACATCCAACCTCCCAGATGTCTAAAGTATTTAGAGGGAAATCTAAAGTAACACATCTCCATCAGAGTGCTGTGGACCAGGCCTTAAAGAGTCCAAATGGACACCTGGACTTGTTCCTCCGCTTCCTCCTGGGTCTTTCACTACAGACCAATCAGACTCTCCTACGAGGCCTGCTGACACAGACAGGAAGTGGCTCAAAAGCCAATCAGGTAACGGTCAAGTACATCAAGAAGAAGATCGAAGAGACTCCCTCTGCAGAGAAAAGCATCAGTCTGTTCCACTGTCTGAATGAACTGAATGACAGTTCTCTAGTGAAGCAGATCCAACAGTACCTGAGTTCAGGAAGTCTCTTCACAGATGAACTCTCTCCTGCTCAGTGGTCAGCTCTGGTCTTCATCTTACTGTCATCAGAAAATGATCTGGACGTGTTTGACCTGAAGAAATACTCTGCTTCAGAGGAGGCTCTTCTGAGGCTGCTGCCAGTGGTCAAAGCCTCCAAGAAAGCTCTGTAAGTGGGATTTATTCATCAATAAATACTCTGCTGTCTTTCAACACGAGAGATAAAATAAATAACTTATAACTTTACTGTTGTCTCTCCAGACTGAGTGGCTGTAACCTCTCAGAGAGAAGCTGTGAAGCTCTGTCCTCAGTTCTCAGCTCCCAGTCCTCTAGTCTGAGAGAGCTGGACCTGAGTAACAACACCCTGCAGGATTCAGGACTGAAGCTGCTGTGTGCTGGACTACAGAGTCCACATTGTACACTGGAGACTCTCAGGTCAGATCAAGTCATAGTTTGTCTTAAATTATTTCTGCTCCTTTTAATGTAAACTGCTCCTCTCATGTTAGGATTTCAAATTTCACAGCACAGAAAATCTTAGATATTTCCAATGTATTTTTTTGTAATTCAGATATGTATGTTGTACAGCACGAAATATGAACTCTGGCTGAGATGGAGAACCTCATGTATGTCTTGATATCATGCATCTTATTATCATTGCATGTCTGTTTCTTACTGATTCAGGAATGATTATATGTCACATCTCCAACATGTTTAGATTAAAACAGCGAGGACTTTAACCTGTGTTGAGAAGAGATTGTATATCCTTTGTCACCAAGAGTCCAGACTCAACATTTTAACACAAATGTTATTTGTCGTCTTGTTCATTATTTCCTCTCCAGACTGAGTGGCTGTAACCTCTCAGAGAGAAGCTGTGAAGCTCTGTCCTCAGTTCTCAGCTCCCAGTCCTCTAGTCTGAGAGAGCTGGACCTGAGTAACAACAACCTGCAGGATTCAGGACTGAAGCTGCTGTGTGCTGGACTACAGAGTCCACATTGTACACTGGAGGCTCTCAGGTCAGGATTCATTAACCCATTCAACTTATGACCATTTAAAATCTGATTTACATCAGTTGATAAACATCTAACGTGTAGCACTGATTGTAAATATTATTTGTCAAAGGACCTTTAACTAAACTTCTGCAATAATTACTAGTCTCTGTCTGAATTAAATACCACATATGATTTTAAACCAAAATGTACCTGAACAAAAACACTCAAATAAAAACATCCAGCAAAGTATTCAGAGGAGGGTTCCTCAAGCTCTGGTTTCAGGCTGGAGAGCAGACTAGTTGCCTCTGTCTGGTGGCTACTTTGATATACCACTGTGATGACTTTGGTGATCCTCTGACTTTTCATCTAGCGCCATCATCAGGTCAACATGTTAATGTGTCCAACACTTTGGTTTATGACCAAATACCTGCAGAACTAAAGACATTCCCATCAGCCTCGGCTGCACTCTGTGTTTACTGCTAACTAGCTAATTAGCAAAAACTAAGATGGTGAACATGTTAGCACACTGATGTTAGCATTTAGCTCAAAACAGCCCTCTGTCAGGACAGCCTCACAGAGCTGCTAGCATGGCTGTAGCCTCTTTAACCTTTAGATCACAGTGACATAATTACTGTTAGCTCCCTGATTCGGTCGTTGTATTTTTGAGTTATTTATTTGGAGACGGTTTCTTCTTGTATCTGACTGACACAGCAGGACCCTCAGGTGATCTGCCATGTGTGTTGTTTTGTGTGTTTGCAGGCTGTCAGGCTGTCTGATCACAGAGGAAGGCTGTGCTTCTCTGGCCTCAGCTCTGAGCTCCAACCCCTCCCATCTGAGAGAGCTGGACCTGAGCTACAACCATCCAGGAGACTCAGGGGTGAAGCTGCTGTCTGCTGGACTGGAGGATCCACACTGGAGACTGGACACTCTCAGGTATGAAGAGTCCTGCTGCAGCCACAGACCATCAGTCTGATAGAGAAGGTCTTTCTGCTTGATGGTGGATATGAGTGTTATATGAACAATCTCACATGTAGGAAGCCTTTTTCCTTTGCTCACAACAGAAACACTGGTTGAACATTAAGGAGAGATTTGTGTAGGAGGTCTGCAAGGAAGAGGTTTCCTGCAGCTTAAGGCCGTTTTCACATTGAATCAGGCTTTGGTACTTTGACCTCTAAAATTATTTTTCATCACATTTTCATGCTTTCATGCCAATGTTTAGTACTCAGCAATAAATGCATTTCTTTACATTAAAAGAGAAATTGAAAAACAACAAAACAAGCATGCATTACAAAGAGAAAACTCAATGATGCTCTTTGCTTAAACCTGGGCCCTATTTTTATTTTTATGTCTTTATCTTTTACAATTTTGGGGTCTAAATGACTAATAGTCACCAAAAGTTTTGGAGTTGGTCCAGTAGATCGCCTCTGCCGGCAGCCGCGAACGGGCTGCAGTGGCTGCAACGTAATCCTTGCAGGCAATTGCGCCCGGGACAAGTCGGTCCACTAAAAACTGTTTGTTAAAGAGTAAGATCCTTTTTGTTTAAACAGAAACAGAAATTCTCGCTCTGAAATCTCGCGAGAGGTTGAGTTGTTGCAGGAAGACAAAAGGATCTTTCTCTTTAACAGTCTCTCTGTAGGGATCCTTTCCATAATGCTGTCAGACACTTAGAGCAACAGTCTGAACCAGAGTCAGTGGCAAAAACAAGCACTTTTAGTGGACAGACTTTTCACAGGCACAATTGCCCACAAGGATTACGTTGCAGCCATTGCTGTCACATCCCATTGTTTTGTGTCTGTGTTATGTGTGTTTCCTGTTTTATTTTGTAATTCTCACCTGTCTTGTCTGTTCACTTCCTGCCCTCGTGTCTCTGATTATCAACACCTGCCCCTGATTCACTTATTAGCCACATCCCTATATATACCGGTGCCCTTCCTTTGTTCTCTTGTCTTGTCATCTTTTTCCATGTGTCTTGTTTCTGTCTTCCCGTCTGCCTACGTGTAAGCTTATTTTTTGTGTTCAGTAAATCATTGAACTGCTCCCGTCTGCCTGCGCAGTCTGCATTTGGGTCCTTTTGCTTGCCGTCTGAACTACTCAGGGTAACAATTGCAGCCCGTTCAGTTCCCAGAACTGTCATTATTTCTGCTTTTAATGCCATCAAACATGACGTGTGCAGCACAGTGGAAACAGAAGTGATCCTGACAGTAATTATTACTGCTGTAATATACATCACAGATATCAGTTCAACACAAACCACAGTAACATGAACATGCACCAAACATCCCAACACATGAAATGATGCTGTTTGGATCACAAAGAGGTTTTGGAGGGAAACAGTCTGGGAGTCTCTGTCACTTGGTTTCATGGCAGAGGTCTGGAACCGAGGACTGCTTCTGAAGTGGGACTCTTAATGGAGCCGGGATCCTCCAGAAAGAGGTCTGTGTGTGTGATCAGATGTTGTCTTTGACACGCAGCAGCATCCTGTGGGTGGCTCTGTGTATGAGGAGAGTGGCAGAGGTGGAGCAGGGAGAAGCAGGCCGGATGCACATATTGTGTTGATGTGGATGAGAGGAATGTAAAGTCCATGTTTGCTGTGGAATATTATATCTTTCTAAAAGGTGAACATGAAAACAGGGGTTTGTATCTGTAACTGTAGTTTTGCAGACTTGTACATTTAGTTTTCTGTCTGCAGACTCTGTTTTTCCAGTCTGTTCATTCATTCATTCATATCGATGACTGAAACATGGACTCCGGCAGGTCTCCACAACTGCCAGTAAGTCAACAAAACACATCAACTTGTGTCAGATTTAACATGAACTTTTTTGGAAAAGTAAAAACCCCGAAATGTTTTTAATAATGGGCCTAGTCAGCTAGCTAACGTTAGCCAGCCAGCTAACCAGCTTTAGTATAAAGTAAACTGTAACCAGTCCCTGTCTGTAGTGTTTCTGCTCACTATATACTGTATATAATATACTCTATTTTCTTACTGTTGTGTTGTTGTTACCTGACCAGGACGGCCCATTATTAAAAAATCTTACTGTATTTCTAAACAGTTTTTTGTACCTTGTTGACTGACTGGTGTCACAGAGGCCTGGTGGAGTCCGTCTTTCAGGCTGGATCTCTTTAGAAACATACAGACAACCAGCTTGTGGACATGAAACGAACATCTTTGTACAAATTAAGACTCTAATGTGTGAAATAAAATACAATAAATTAAATAATCAAGTGAAAAATATTAAAACATAAAAACGTCAATAAAAGTCAATGTAGCTTAAATCAGGGGCTACAGAGAATAAATCTTTAAAATATAACTGTTCAGGGGTTGAATCTCTTTACAGGCTCTATGGTGACTGACAGTGTTGACTAGCCAACTGTGTTGTGGTTAACGATTCCAAAGACACTGATTGGTCAGAAGCTGGAGGTCCCGCCCTCCCTCCCTCCCTTGGGATAGTCTGATTCTTTTTTGAAACCCTGTTAACAAAACACACCACGTGGTAAATGTGTCAAAAGTCCGTAAACTTGTACTTTTGCCGCCGCGACTGTGAAAATGAGTTTGCAGCCTGTGTCTGAATGAACAGACTGGAAAAACAGAGTCTGCAGACAGAAAACTAAATGTACAAGTCTGCAAAACTACGGTTACAGATACAAACCCCTGTTTTCAAGTTCGCCTTTTAGAAAGATATAATATTCCACAGTTTGATGCTAAAGAGGATGTGCTGGTCTGACCCCCCTCCTCCTTTCAGGGTGGAGCCTGCTGGAGTCCGCTGGTTGAGACCAGGTCTGAGGAAGTGTAAGTAAAACAAAGCAGCACACACTGTGACATCACTCATTCAAACCTCTGATGTCATCATCAAACCGTCAATCAATGATCAATACCTGCAGCTGTATTGTGTCTTGTTCTCTCCATCAGATTCCTGTGAACTCACACTCGACACAAACACAGTAAACAGGAACATCAAACTGTCTGACAACAACAGGAAGGCGACACTTGTGGAGGAGGATCAGTCATATCCAGATCATCCAGACAGGTTTGACTTCTGGCCTCAGCTGCTGTGTAGAAATGGTCTGACTGGTCGCTGTTACTGGGAGGTCGAGAGGAGCGGAGAGGTTGATATATCAGTGAGTTACAGAGGAATCAAAAGGAGAGGAAACAGTGAAGATTGTTTGTTTGGAGGGAATGATCAGTCCTGGAGTCTGATCTGCTTTGATGATGGTCGTTACTCTGTCTGGCACAATAAGAGAAGAACATCCATCTCCTCCTCCTCCTCCTCCTCCTCCAACAGAGTAGCAGTGTATGTGGACTGTCCTGCTGGCTCTCTGTCCTTCTACAGAGTCTCCTCTGACTCTCTGATCCACCTCCACACCTTCAACACCACATTCACTGAACCTCTTTATCCTGGGTTTGGGTTCTGGTGGTCCAGGTCTGGTTCCTCTGTGTCTCTGTGTTGTGTGTAGGAGGGAGAGTCTCCTCCTGTTAGAGAAACACATCAGCTGAGTCTGTACAGGACCACAGTTACATCAATCTTTCCGGTTATTGTAATAAATGAATCAATGAACTTTGTACGAAATCATTCAAAGTGATTGAAAAGATGTAAACTTGTTCCACTTCCAGTCCTTTCGAGATGGAGGCTCTGATCATTAAATGGTGGAGATGAACAGCAAGAGTTCGTTCAGACTTGTTGACTCGCTGCACTGACTTGTGAAGCCGAGGAAAGAAAGAGACCGCTTGGATGTTGAACCACTGTAAAGTCTCATTTTGACTTTTGAAGAAAAATAAAGCAAGTTATCAATCAAGTAATAATTGTGTGAACTTGTGTTTCTGACTGCTGCCAATGTTTCCAACGTTGGCTGACTCAGCAAACAGGCCAAACAGGCGATTCACAATATCCTCCTGGCAGAACTCGTTCAGGCATATTTTGGCGGTAAAGACCAGCTTTTCCCTCAACCATCCCGGGATCGAACAGAAATCTATTGAACTGCTCCAAAACAAAAGCGTAAAGTCCTAAATTTGAAGTGTTGTAGTTAGTTTTCTGTTTTCCCCGAGTTGACGCAGTGAACGCACTTCGGTCGCACGTTGGAAATGTGCGAAACTTCCGAGTTACAAGTGAACGCAGCATGACGTGAGTCTGCTGGAGAGGCGACGCTGAACCGGACACGTTGTGAAGCGGGAGCTGCAGCCACGTTGGCTCGACGACTGAGAGACATATGGGACCGTTTTCAAGGCCTTACAGGTCTCAGTCACACTTTATATAAAACAGGCACAAACTGCAGCCGACCAGAAACAGTCGAACATGTAATGCTTCACTGTAGGAAACACAATATGGAGAGGAGTCGCCTGTTTCAGTCCCTGAGGACTGAAGACAAACCACCGTGACTCTTCACTGTCTCTCTCACACACACACACACACGCCGTGTTACCCAATAAATGTCTTGTGTAACTTTATTGTTTGCATTGCCCCTTAAAGTCTCGACAGGTCGTGTAGTTCATTCGTCAGGAGCACGCTGTTTGTTTATTGTTCTGGTTTTCATTTTATTCAGTTTTTTATTCATTTCCAAACACGAGAAAGTGATGTGACAAACACGGTGTGTCCCTAGATTATCTAGCAGCACTTGTGTCCGTTTAGAGCTGAAATTTCCTGTTTTTTTCAAGATTTTTATTTGAGAATTTGCTGGTTTTAACACTCTTCTAAACTGAACAAGCTATTTAAGGCTCTGGAAACGTGTGATGGCCATTCTACACTGTTTTCTGATACTTTACACACCAAACAATCAATTAATTAGGAAAATAAGCAGCAGATTTATCTCCAGTCATAGTAAGTGTTGACTGTAGCCCCATCTGAGATGAAGCTGCTTCCGAAGTAGAAAACACAGCCGCTGTAATGTCAGCTGTAGTGTCTGCACACTGTCAAAATACTCTGACTGACAGCATTGTTGTCTCTTCAGGTTAACAGTGACTCCAGACCCACCTGCCGGATAGCCTGCTGTTGGAAAATGTCACAGAGTGGACTGCAGCAAAGGTTAACGTTTTCTCTCACCTGCAAACGGCAGCAGGCAGCATTTTAACCATCGTCACCCTGTTACATGGTTCGTTCTCACTTGTTCAGTGTTCTCTGGCGTGGAGAGGTAGAAGAGTTGAGGGGAAACCACAGTTTGACTGAACGTTTTTAACCCTAGCAGTTGCAGTTTTCCACATTTGTTCGATCTAGTCGGCAGCTTTCCACAACATAACAAATCCTCACATGGTGATTTGACACAGCAAGAAAAAGAAAAAAAGTTAGGCTCTGCATCGCAGTGGTCCATAAACCAGCTGACACAATGGTGGCAGATGACACAGCAGGGTGTGGGGACAGATCAGAGGGGGAGAAAGAGATGTACCTGAAGGTGTCTGCATCTGAAGACAGCGCAGGACATGAAGACGGAGACGTAGAGATGGCCGTCTCCGCTTCTGAGGCCCCGTCTCCCTCCGAAGGTCCCCCAGAGGAAGCCGGGGAGCCCAGAAAGTGGAAGAGAGCCGTGATATTCTTGTGTCTCTATGGGTTTATGGCATCGATAAAGCCCGGGGAGCCCTTCATTACACCATATCTACTCAGCCCTGAGAAGAACTTCACCAGGGAACAGGTTAGCGGCGTCCTCAGACTGAAATGTGTTGATTTTTGTACAGGTATATTTGTCTTTGTGTGAGGTAAAAGACCACATTTTGAATACCTTTTTATTATATGAAAGTTAACCTGTAAGACTCCTTCATAGGGATTTCTCCAGGCAGTCTGGCACTCATTACACAGTAAAATAAATGAGTGCCCTGTGGGGAGTTTGCTGATCCATCTTACTGTGGTCAAAGTTCACATTCCTCCAAAGTGGGTCAGTGTAGTAGGTTTGTGAAGGTTTACAATCGAGGAATGGCTTTGAATGGCTATCATCTGATTTGTAGACTGGGATGGGATCACTAATTAATTTGTTACCTATATTTTCTTTGTCATGTTTTCTGAATTGACCGTGACCTCGTACCAAAAGATGATTGTCTTTCAGAGAGGAGAAAATGTTAAATATTCCCAGCATTTGTTTTTCAAACTAGCTCGGACAGTGAGTGGGAAAACACTCTTTATTTGGCCAGAATGGCAGTTTTGCAGCTGAGCCCCCTCTTACAGACAGATTTGTTGTCTTGAACAGACGTTTCACCTTAATGTCTGTTTATGCACACTCGAGGTTTCCAGAAGCACCGGGCCGTGAAGGTGATCATAGCCGTGGTGATTGCGTTTCTGTCGTGCTGGACGCCGTATCATATAACCATGGTGGTGGACACAGTCCTGAGGGCTGGCCTGATACCATCTGACTGTGCTGTGAGGAGGTCAGTGGAGACGGCTCTGGTTGTAACTAACAGTCTGGCTCTGCTCCACAGCTGCATCAACCCCGTCCTCTGTGCCTTTGTGGCAGAGAAGTTCAGGAGAGAAATGATGCAGCTTCTTCAGAAGAAAGTCAGACAGGAGTGGGTGTCAGGGTCAAAGCTCAGCAGGTCGTCATCTCAGACCTCAGAAGGCAACGGAGCTGTTCTCTGAAACCTCAATGGACTTTTTTAAATATACACGTATGTCCATATTCATCAAGGCTTTTCAGTCCAGAAAGGAAGATGCACTCCCAAATCCTGTCTAAGTACAAGATGCTCTGTTCCCCACATACTGTAAATTGACACACAGCCAAGGCAGGACCCACTTGAAGTCTAAATTAAATCAGTGGTTTCATCATTTGCTGGCTTCATTAAGCAATATGTGTGGGTGCATGGAGGGAGAGTTTAATATACTGCACCATGACTAAACTAAAAATCTGCAGACAAAATGGCTTCATACATTTTCAATCAACTCCAGCAAAGGTTACTCATGGTGTCCACTTGTTTTCCGTTTGACAGAAACTCTTAAAGCATCGTGTTATAATATAAAATGTCTGTTAGTCATAGTATGAGTTTAAAAATAAGATGATTTATCAAAGTGTATGTCCCTTTTTTGTCTGTTTATTGTCTCATTCTCTATTTTGTGATTTGTGTGGTACACTGCTGTGTTGTCTAGATCCATTTATGAAACGTTTCAGATATCCGGCCTCTGATTTGATCAAGTCTGAGCTATGTGTCGACACACAATGCAGATCTGGATATGCTTTTTAATGTTTTTAACCAAAGAATCTTGGAGCGCATGTATTTTAAATATACAGTAGGTGCCCCAAGAGTAATTAAACCCTTCACTCTGACAGTGCTTTTATCATCCAGCTGATGTGTCTGTGTTTATTTATATATGCTATACATTTATATGTTGTGAAGTTTGTACAAAGTATAAATACTGTTGTCTTTTTCAGTAACAGCCCAGAAATGTTTCAGATGTGATTCACATTTCAGGTTCTGCCAAGTTAATCAATTAAAAATAAAAGGCTTTGCAATTTTCCCTGCACTGACTGATTTAATGTTGCAGACCTGCGGTTGGTTAGTATTCAGACTCATCCTGACCAAAAAAAAAAATTAATAACTTCTATCTTATATGGAAATAATCATATGAGTTGTTCACTTAACAAAATACCAACATTTGTAGAACTTTTTCTGCACAAGGATTTAATGAAGAACAATACCTCCAAAAATGATAAATGTTGGTTGTGTATTTCTTAAACTGTTGTATTGTCCAACTGGAAATAATATTAAACTAGTGGTTTATTTTTAATTAATGTTATAATATTATACTAATACACAAATTTATAATAGGTACTCATCCAGGTTGTGGATAATGCTTCTGCAGTGGACAGATGTAGATGTAGCCAGTGTCAATGTGCCAATATGTGCTCCTTCTAGTCAGCCTCCTCCTAAGAGCAACACATCCCCCTTGTTTAATTCGACATCTATTTTACTAAAGTTATTGTTATAGATATTCTTCAGTAACCTTGTTTACACAAAGTGCGGTGTATGGTGTATCGTCCCTGGTTCAAAAACTACAAGTCCCACATTCCACAATCCGCAATGTGCCAATCACAGTAGAGTTTTCTGTGATGAGTGTTTTCACTCTTTCACTAGACACTAGGGTCTCCCACTTCCACGGCCCTTCTCTGGTTTCCACATGGTAAGTGCACACAAGGAGAAGGAGCACAAACACACGTACGCACACGCAGTATAAACATGGATGTAATACATTGTTAATGAACTCTGCTGTGCTCATACGTTTCTTCATTTAGGAGCACATGTACTCCTTGGGGAAAAAAAAGTTACAATATTAAATTACAACATATATTTGCATTTTATTATTTTATTTTATTATGGCTCTTAGAATTATTATTCTTATTAGTAGTATAGTAGTAGTAGTAGTCACACTGTATTTGTACATGCTGTAACATTATTTCTCCAACAGATGGCGAACAGAAGGCACAAAGCACTTGCTAAAGACAAAAATGTGAAATAAAATGTGAATTTTAGGAACTCTACAGCCTTTAACTTGGCAAATGGATCTTATTGGGAAAAAAAAGCCGAAAACAAAACCTGTTTAATTTCCAAGTTCCAAGTGTTAAGTTAAATAAAAATTTTTACCAGCTTTGTTGCGGAAGTCAGAACTACATTTCCCAGAAGTCAATGCGACGAGCGCGCAGCGAGCTTGTTAATTGGGCGCTGCAGCTTCAGATGGATTTAGTTTTATAGACGCTTGTGAGGACGCGGCCAAAATACCATCCGTTACTTTGTTGTTACGAGAAAAGTTTGTTTCAGCGTTGGTTTTGTGAAATAACGTGATATAATGATAAAGCGATATGTTGTTATAACAAGAAAAGATTCTCGTAAAAACGGAATAATTTGGGATCTAATAATAAAAACAGGAAAATATTTAGTTATAACGTGAAAAGCTGATAAAAAGTGATGTTGGCAGCTAAAAGTGTTGCAGCAGAAAAACACCTGTCATCATGAAACTGATGTGAAGAGAAGCATTTAGGTTCATCTGAGGATTTATCTTCTGCTTCAGGACAATTTACTGCAAAACCATAATTATAATATAGTGTATTGATCCTGATGATAAGTGTGACTCCTGTGTGTCAGTGTAACGTGGTGTTGTAGTGACTCAGTGTGACCACTGGAGGGCAGTAAACACTGATTATTTCTATCAATATCAGCAGTATTGTCAGTGTTGCAGTTACTGACAGTGACCACTGGAGGGCAGTGATCATGGTAGTTTCTCTGTGAGTCACTTTAACAGTCCACTTCCATCCAGATTAACATGAAGCATGAATGTTTGTATTGAACACATCACTGTTGGTATCAGTGTGGTTAACAGCAGTCATCAATACAATTCTAATAACAAGATTTAAGTCTTTTTATCTTTTAAAAACACTTCATGTCGTCTGTGTTCATCAAACTGACAACATGCAGTTCATCTGTTCACCACCAGAGGTACTTCTGTACTACTACTTTAACTACACGAAGCTGATAGTACTTGTGTACTTTTACCATTAACAGTATGCCGAATGAGCTGTCAGCACTTCCTGTCTGCAGTGGACCCATGGATGTTCAGACAACTGTCACTGGATCACTGTGATACTGAAGAAAAGTTAAAAACAGCAGGATTCTCAGGCAGGTTCTGCAGCCTCTTTGTTCTCTGGTTTCTAAGTGGATTTCTGGACGTTTGTTCTGGATGGACATCAGAGATAACGATCTCCTCGGGAAGTGGAAGTCACACTGAATGATTCAACGTGTGTTTCATGTCTGTGAGTTCAGATGTGACCGAGTTATCTGTTGAAAACCTCTGATTTCAAACTGCATCTAATCCGAGTCAATACAAACTACCATCGTGCAGTTGACAGTTTGTGCCACCAGAGGGCGCCACAGCTCTTCATGACCAGCGTGTCCAGTCGTGTGTGCAGTGTGCAGTGAGCCAGCAGAGCCACTGTTAATAAAGAGCACTGAGAGTTATTTCTCTTGTCAATACCTCTTGATCGATCAGCACCTTTCTCGTGAGCAGTTCAGGTGTCTCCATTAAAACCTGAGAGCCGAGTGGGTCTCCCTGAAATACGGGGGTCTCAGACCCCCTAATTAACAACTAGGACCCCCGAAGACGGCAAAATCAAATTTTGAGGGGGTCTCAAAATGAAGCTAATTATTTACTATTTATTGTAAAATGTGTTTTCATGTGTAAATATTGAAAGGTGAGCAACATGCGACTGATGACGGTGAACAGGCAGCTGATGACGTGGTTACCGGTGCCGGTTGTGATCCTGCGGCGCAGTAAAACGTTGTGACTCCGCGGTTCCGCTGCTGTTCATGATGTCGCTGTATAAACTGTGAATCTGTCAGAAAAGCTCACAGAGTCAGTTAACAGTTAAATCCCGGTGAGTCCACGAAGGCCTCCACGCTGTGCCAGCTGTGCGTAATATTACGCGCAGTTTTGGAGAGGTGTGAGTGTCTGTTGAGTTTGTCTGAGCAGGAAACACAAGTGAAATTGATTCACTGAAAACGTGGAGCTTCTGCCTGGTTTTGATTATTGATCTATTTATTAGTTAACATTTATTTAGCTCCTCGTGCGCTCTGACAGTTTCTGTCTGTAATCGGAGCAGGTCACCTCGTGACAACGTTTTTCTTATTTCTCCCGCTGAGAATGAAACATAGTGCATGGCTGATGTGTGTGTGTGTATATACATATACATATATACACACATATATATATTTACCGGCCACCAGAACCCCTGGTTGTATTTCGCACACTGTCTGTATCATTTATGTGTTTGGGCTTAAAATGATTATATGATCAAATTAAACAGCGGTCACAAATGATTGTTGATGTATGATTATTGTATGTAAATGAAGCGTGGCTGATGGACAGGTAAATAGTTACTTGTGATGGGGGGCGTGGTTAATGCGTCTTGGTTCAGGTGTCTCTGTTTTATAACTGGGAGTTACCTGACACGCCTCATGTTCAACAGCCAGGTGTTTAAAGTTTAGTTTCACTTCTGAACTTTGTGTCGCAGATAGTTTTGTCATGTGAAGCTCCAGCTGAAGGTAATGTAACAAGGTTTAAATGTTTTCTGTCGGTAGCTCAGTTACACTAGAAACAGCAGAAATCTGCCGCTCGATGCTTCATTTCTCCAAAAACTCCGAGTTTAACTGGAAACTCGGGACGAAGCAGCCGCCATTAAAGACATCCTCCATGTTGTGTGGATGTTGGTGAGAGTGAAGGAGGAAGAGGAGCACAAGTTTTAGTTTTTAATGAAATAAACAGGCTGTAATCTGTAAGTGCGTCACTAAATGAGCTCCTGGAACAGGAACACCTGGAACAGGTGTGTCTTTATGTCAGTTTGAACTTAAACGGGATCAATAATCAGAATCAAAGAGATTTCCTTTAAATGAATGTTTTAATGTTTTCTGGAAGGGCTTTATTGAGACTGTCAGTCTTTTATTGTGAAAAGTAACATTTAGTATATTTACTGTACTGAAGTACAGTCTTGAAGTACTTTGAGTATTTCTGTCCTCTGCTACTTTCTACTTGTACTGCGCTACATTTATCTGACAGCTTTAGTAACTTTGCAGGTTCAGATTTTACACAAAATATTTGATATTTGAGTAAAATCTGAAGTAATGTTATAGATTAAAGTATCCAGCAGTGTATAAAGTCATTAAAATGAGCTCCACCTTGAAGAAACTTTAACTTTCACATACAAGTACATTTAGCTTAGAATACTTTTTGTACTTGTACTAAAGTAGAGTATTTCCACAGTGTAGTATTAATAGTAGTGAGTACTTGTTGTATACTGTATACAGGCCTGCTGCACGTCACTGTTCAGGTGTTTACAGTAAAGTACGTCATCGTGCTGCATTCAGGAAACCTGGGAACCTGCAGGGTTAAAAGTCCCTCGTGCTGCATTCAGGGTCACAGTGGGAACCAGCTGTAATATTTGGTCCAGATTGTTGTTTTCAGGAGTTTTGAACCAGTTTTCAGACTTTCAACATTTGAAAGACAAGATTAAGGAGATCATACCCTCAACCTTTCAAAATATAATGAAGGTTTTAGCCGAGTTATTAACTTCTGTGTTGCTTTGTTTTCTCCTTGATCGTGTTTTATAATTAGTTATTACTTTTATGCAGTGTTTAGTCTTTTGACACAAATATAAATTAGTTTTAGTCAAATTTTACGAGTCGTTTGTTTTTCTTCTTTAAATTTGATCCGACAGAACAAAAGAGAAATAATTAGAGGTACAAACTAAAATCAGAGTAGAAGTAAAACTAGAAAGTACAGAGCAGCTGAAGACAAAGTCAGGAGGTGACAGTGGTGGGATTATATTATGAAGGAACCATTAAACCTTCTTTGACGCCATCTAGTGGCCTGATAGTAGAAGTAGAGCAGCTGCCTCACACTGCTGTCTGACTGCATTCAGCTGACAGTGATATGATGAAGCAGGACGGAGCAGCCAATCAGTGGAGGAGCAGCTGATCTTTCTACAGGAGAAAAGATGGAAAGGAGGATTCCAGTTGATGTGCAGATCAATGATTTGTGTTTCCTCTCCAGATCAAAGTTTGTGTGAGTTCAGCAGCATGAATCAGTGTGAGGACAGAGAGGAGGAAGTCCCTCCCTCTAAAACCACTCTGTGTGGGGAACCTGAGAGCCAGACCAGAGCTCAGAGGTGAGACCAGGATCTGTGACTGTCCAGGACTCAAATCACTCCACCATCATTATTCGCACTCAAAGCTCTGTGTGTGTTGTGTTCACAATAAGTTCATTTGATCAGTTTTTCCATCAGGACCCACCAGAGACCAGACTCTCCTGAATCTGGATCTGGACCCAGCTGTGTGTCCTTCAAGAGTGACCGGTCAATGGGTCACCCCATTCATTTTAAACAAAGACATTCACCTGACAAAAAGTAAGTTGTTGTTTGCATTGTTAATAATAATAATAAGAGTCTTTTACTGAAAATGTGACCTTCACTTAATTTGTTTTGCCATCAGAATCCATCAGAGACCAGACTCTCCTGAACCTGGATCTGGATCTGGATCTGGATCTGGACCCAGCTGTGTGTCCTTCAAGAGTGACTGGTCAAATCCTCGCTTCATTGATTTTAAAGGACAACAACTCTCTGCTACAAAGAGGTCAGCTGTTAATAACATTAAAATCTGACTGATTCATGTTTTAACTGTTATTTATCCAGAGAAGTTTTATTAAACCTGTGTTTATTTTCACCATCGTTCTTCTTCACATACATTTATATTCTCCCATCTGAAAACAATGATTTTATTGAGGCTAACAGATGCTAGCTGCTAACGAAGGCTAACTACAGGCTGCAGAAGCTCAGAGAGGAGACAGTGTTCACCTCTACCGACGCTCAAAACCTGTTGAACAAGTATAAAAGAAACAGCCACACCTGCCTGTTTGCTAACATGTAGCCCAGAGAAGTTCGTTCCAGCTTTCATTCGACACACAGTTCGGTGTGAAATCGCTTGTGAGCTGTGCGTTGCTGTCCGCAGTATTATAGGGGTCAATAAGAGCTGGAGGGTCTAAACCAGACCAGCTGGTGAACCAACACAGTGAACTAAAGCTGCACAGTAATGCAGACTGGACTGTTGATTCACAGTGGGATCAGCAGTATGACCAACACTTTAATGTCAGGGGAAACCATCTGATTCAATGTTGTAATCAACACTTTGACTCAAAGGACCTTTAGCTTGTGTTTGTCTCTGTGTGGACGGACATAATGTGAGCTGATTCTTCATGATTCCTCCACAGAGTGGACCAGGAGAGCTCAGAGGTTCCCATTGGTCAGTCTGCCCAGCAGCATCAAACACACCTGGACTCCATATTTATGGTCTGTACCTGTACAACAACTACTTTGACATCTATTGTGTTCACAATCATCTCCACGCTGCACTTTTTAGACCAGCGGATTGTCCGTCTGTCCAACATGGATCTGATGTTTGGTTCCATGATTTTAGTTTGTGTTCTTCATGTAATATTCTGTTCCAGCTGCTGGAGGAGAACATTGTCGCTTTTGTGAAGAACGAGCTGAAGAAGATCCAGAAGGATCTGAGTCCAGATTACCCAGAATGCTCAGAGAGTCAGAGGGAGGATGAGGAGGTGTTGGACGGTGAGGATAAAGGGCAGAGGAGGAGCAGCAGAGAGGCGTTTCTGAAGATCACACTGCACTTCCTGAGGAGAATGAAGCAGGAGGAGCTGGCTGACCGTCTGCAGAGCAGTAAGAGGATTTCTCTAAAGAGTCTATAACTGCAAAGATCCAGACACAGCATATAATGTTCTAACTGATGAAATACCTGACTCCATTGATCGCACCATACCTGAAAAGATCATCAAACGGGCTGCTGCAGGTCAAAAATTATGGCTTACTAGGGGTATTTTAAAATCCATCAATAAAAAGAACAAACTTTATGAGCGCTATATCAAAAATCCAAGTAGTGCGAATAAAGAATCATATATAAATTACAGAAATAAGCTCACACATGTAATACGAATGAGTAAGCAGAGACACTACACCGAGCTTATTAAAGCTTCTCAGAGTGATCAAAAGCAATCCTGGAAGGTGCTCAATGAAGTCCTCAGCCGGGGTCACAAAACCACTGTGCTTCCTGACACCAGCATCAAACTGAATGCCAGAAACGCCAGCGAAGATTTCGACAAGTCTGATCTTGCTAATAATTTCAACAATCATTTTATCTCCGTAGCAGAAAATCTCTGTAGCAAAATTAGTCAACCAGAGGCTGCTACTTTTAGACAATATCTGTTATGAAATTGTGGAGCCTCTTGTTTCCTCTGTTAATCTCTCTCTACTTTATGGAGTTGTGCCTAAAACAACAAAGATTGCTAGAATCTTTAAATCTGGTGACAAAAATGATAAGCACAACTACTGACCTATATCTATTCTGCCTACTCTCTCCAAAGTATTAGAGAATATTGTGTATAGTAGACTTAGTGATTGCTTAGATAAATCAAATATCCTTGTCCCATCACAGTATGACTTTAGAGAAAAGAGCACCACCTCTATGGCGATTCTTGATCTCATCGAAAAAATCAATGACGTTATTGATAAAGGCAACTGCGGCATTGGAATTTTCCTTGATTTGTCAAAAGCGTTTGACACTATTGACTTTGACATTCTTCTAAGCAAACTACAACATTATGGTGTCAGAGGCACAGCGCTCAGTTGGTTCAGAAGCTATATGTATGGGAGGGAGAAATATGTACTATTTAATGGTCACAAGTCTTTAATTAAAACTATCAGATATGGGGTTCCCCAGGGATCCATTTTAGGGTGAAGTCCACCAAATTCCTGGGGGGACATATTGATGAATTCTTAAGCTGTAAGGGCCACATTAATGAACTTAGAAAAAACTGTCCGAATATGTTGGCTTATTTTTCAAGTTGAGGCACTTTCTTCCACTTAAAGCACTTTTAACCTTATATCAGTCTTTATTTGAGCCTCATATAAATTATTGTAATGTTATATGGTGCAATACCTTTCCTAGTTATATTAAAAAACTACACATTCTTCAGAAGAAAGGTAAATGCTCCCACTGACCCTCTTTTCTACAGCTACAGTCTTCTGAAGCTAACTGAATGTAACATCTTTCACAATGCTTGTATAATGTACAATGCTGTATATAAGCTCCAGGACAGACTTTGTGACCTTATTCCAATTCACTCTGCCTCGCATACATATAAGACTAGGAAAAAACATCTCATAAAGGGTAATAAACGTAAACTTAAATGTACGAGTCTTAGTGTTGTTTGCAGAAGTCCACAGGTGTGGAATGAGATTGATAACACCTTAAAAATGTCACTATCTGTATCTGTTTTCAAAAAGCGCTTAAGGCAGCAGTTACTACTAAAATATGTTAAAGCTAATATCCTAAACGGCTGGGGACTTCTAAACTAATTATTCTCTTCTGAAATCCATCTAAATTGTATTATTATTTTTGATTTGCCATATGTCTTTATTTATTGCATCTTACCTATCTAACCAATGTTTAGACTGATGTAATAAATGTCTAGTAGTTTCTTAGGTTAGGATTAGGCTAGGGTGAAATTTTAGAAAATGTAGAAAACATATTTTAAATACTATCAGCTTAGTGTCTGGGCCCCTATTCTCAAGCTGCAGATGGCTCATCAGGGTGTCCCATTTCACATATCCTTATTAAGTCTTGTATGATTGCATTTGTATTTTATTTGTTTTGTGAATAAACTGAATGAATAAGTTAACATGCTGGATAAATGTCTCAAGAGATGGATAAAAATATGTTGATATGCATTCTTTAGAGGAATAAATTGTCATATTTTCTTTATAAATCAGTTACTGATATTTGTTGTGTGTTCACTCAGGAATTCTTGCTGCAGTTTGTCAGCGTAAACTCAAATCTAACCTGAAGAAGAAGTTCCAGTGTGTGTTTGAGGGGATTGCTAAAGCAGGAAACCCAACCCTTATGAATCAGATCTACACAGAGCTCTACATCACAGAGGGGGGGGCTGGAGGGGTCAATGATGAACATGAGGTCAGACAGATTGAAGCAGCATCCAGGAAACCAGACAGACCAGAAACAACCATCAGACAAGAAGACATCTTTAAACCCCCACCTGGAAGAGATGAACCAATCAGAACAGTGATGACAAAGGGAGTGGCTGGCATTGGGAAAACAGTCTTAACACAGAAGTTCACTCTGGACTGGGCTGAAGACAAAGACAACCAGGACATACAGTTCACATTTCCATTCACTTTCAGAGAGCTGAATGTGCTGAAAGAGAAAAAGTACAGCTTGGTGGAACTTGTTCATCACTTCTTTACTGAAACCAAAGAAGCAGGAATCTGCAGGTTTGAAGAGTTCCAGGTTGTGTTCATCTTTGACGGTCTGGATGAGTGTCGACTTCCTCTGGATTTCCACAACACTAAAATCCTGACTGATGCCGCGAAGTCCACCTCAGTGGATGTGCTGCTGACAAACCTCATCAGGGGGAACCTGCTGCCCTCTGCTCGCCTCTGGATAACCACACGACCTGCAGCAGCCAATCAGATCCCTCCTGGGTGCGTTGACATGGTGACAGAGGTCAGAGGGTTCACTGACCCACAGAAGGAGGAGTACTTCAGGAAGAGATTCAGAGATGAGCAGCAGGCCAGCAGGATCATCTCCCACATCAAGACATCACGAAGCCTCCACATCATGTGCCACATCCCAGTCTTCTGCTGGATCACTGCTACAGTTCTGGAGGATGTGTTGAAGACCAGAGAGGGAGGGGAGCTGCCCAAGACCCTGACTGAGATGTACATCCACTTCCAGGTGGTTCAGTCCAAGCTGAAGAGCATCAAGTATGATGGAGGAGCTGAGACAGATCCACACTGGAGTCCAGAGAGCAGGAAGATGATTGTGTCTCTGGGAAAACTGGCTTTTGAGCAACTGCAGAAAGGCAACCTGATCTTCTATGAATCAGACCTGGCAGAGTGTGGCATCGATATCACAGCAGCCTCAGTGTACTCAGGAGTGTTCACACAGGTATTTAAAGAGGAGAGAGGACTGTACCAGGACAAGGTGTTCTGCTTTGTCCATCTGAGTGTTCAGGAGTTTCTGGCTGCTCTTCATGTCCATCTGACCTTCATCAAGTCTGGTGTCAATCTGCTGTCAGAAGAGCAATCAACCTCCCAGAAGTCTGAAACAAGAAAAGACGAATCTGCAGAGACACACTTCTACCAGAGTGCTGTGGAAGAGGCCTTACGGAGTCCAAATGGACACCTGGACTTGTTCCTCCGCTTCCTCCTGGGTCTTTCACTACAGACCAATCAGACTCTCCTGCAAGGCCTGCTGACACAGACAGGAAGTGCCTCAAAAGCCAATCAGGTAACGGTCGAGTACATCAAGAAGAAGATCGAAGAGACTCCCTCTGCAGAGAAAAGCATCAATCTGTTCCACTGTCTGAATGAACTGAATGACAGTTCTCTAGTGGAGCAGATCCAACAGTCCCTGAGATCAGGAAGACTCTCCACAGATGAACTCTCTCCTGGTCAGTGGTCAGCTCTGGTCTTCATCTTACTGTCATCAGAAAAAGATCTGGACGTGTTTGACCTGAAGAAATACTCTGCTTCAGAGGAGGCTCTTCTGAGGCTGCTGCCAGTGGTCAAAGCCTCCAAGAAAGCTCTGTAAGTGGGATTTATTCATCAATAAATACTCTGCTGTCTTTCAACACGAGAGATAAAATAAATAACTTATAACTTTACTGTTGTCTCTCCAGACTGAGTGGCTGTAACCTCTCAGAGAGAAGCTGTGAAGCTCTGTCCTCAGTTCTCATCTCCCAGTCCTCTAGTCTGAGAGAGCTGGACCTGAGTAACAACAACCTGCAGGATTCAGGACTGAAGCTGCTGTGTGCTGGACTACAGAGTCCACATTGTACACTGGATGCTCTCGGGTCAGATCAAGTCATAGTTTGTCTTAAATTATTTCTGCTCCTTTTAATGTAAACTGCTCCTCTCATGTTAGGATTTCAAATTTCACAGCACAGAAAATCTTAGATATTTCCAGTGTATTTTGTTCTAATTCAGATATGTATGTTGTACAGCACGAAATATGAACTCTGACTAAGGTGGAGAACCTCATGCATGTCTTGATATCATGCATCTTATTATCATTGCATGTCTGTTTATTACTGATTCAGGAATGATTATATGTCACATCTCCAACATGTTTAGAGTAAAACAGCGAGGACTTTAACCTGTGTTGAGACGAGATTGTATATTCTGCATCACCAAGAGTCCAGACTCAACATTTTAACACAAATGTTATTTGTCTTCTTGTTCATTATTTCCTCTCCAGACTGAGTGGGTGTAACCTCTCAGAGAGAAGCTGTGAAGCTCTGTCCTCAGTTCTCAGCTCCCAGTCCTCTAGTCTGAGAGAGCTGGACCTGAGTAACAACAACCTGCAGGATTCAGGACTGAAGCTGCTGTGTGCTGGACTACAGAGTCCACATTGTACACTGGAGACTCTCAGGTCAGGATTCATTAACCCATTCAACTGATGAAAATCTGATTTACATCAGCTGATAAACATCTAACGTGTAGGACTGATTGTAAATATTATTTGTCAAAGGACCTTTAACTAAACTTCTGCAATAATTTCTAGTCTCTGTCTGAATCATTAAATGCCACATATGATTTTAAACTAAAATGTACCTGAACAAAAACACTCAAATAAAAACATCCAGCAAAGTATTCAGAGGAGGGTTCCTCAAGCTCTGGTTTCAGGCTGGAGAGCAGACTAGTTGCCTCTGTCTGGTGGCTACTTTGATATACCACTGTGAAGTCACATTGAAGATGAACTGTAATGACTTTGGTGATCCTCTGACTTTTCATCTAGCGCCATCATCAGGTCAACATGTTAATGTGTCCAACACTTTGGTTTATGACCAAATACCTGCAGAACTAAAGACATTCCCATCAGCCTCAGCTGCACTCTGTGTTTACTGCTAACTAGCTAATTAGCAAAAACTAAGATGGTGAACATGTTAGCACGCTGATGTTAGCATTTAGCTCAAAACAGCCCTCTGTCAGTACAGCCTCACAGAGCTGCTAGCATGGCTGTAGCCTCTTTAACCTTTAGATCACAGTGACATGGTTACCGTTAGCTCCCTGATTCGGTCGTTGTATTTTTGAGTTATTTATTTGGAGACGGTTTCTTCTTGTATCTGACTGACACAGCAGGACCCTCAGGTGATCTGCCATGTGTGTTGTTTTGTGTGTTTGCAGGCTGCCAGGCTGTCTGATCACAGAGGAAGGCTGTGCTTCTCTGGCCTCAGCTCTGAGCTCCAACCCCTCCCATCTGAGAGAGCTGGACCTGAGCTACAACCATCCAGGAGACTCAGGAGTGAAGCTGCTGTCTGCTGGACTGGAGGATCCACACTGGAGACTGGACACTCTCAGGTATGAAGAGTCCTGCTGCAGCCACAGACCATCAGTCTGATAGAGTCTTTCTGCTTGATGGTGGATATGAGTGTTATATGAACAGTCTCACATGTAGGAAGCCTTTTTCCTTTGCTCACAACAGAAACACTGGTTGAACATTAAGGAGAAATTTGTGTAGGAGGTCTCCAAGGAAGCGGTTTCCTGCAGCTTAAGGCCGTTTTCACATTGAATCAGGCTTTGGTACTTTGACTTCTAAAATGATATTTCAGCACATTTTCATGCTTTCATGCCAATGTTTAGTACTCAGCAATAAATGCATTTCTTTACATTAAAGGAGAAATTGAAAAACAACAAAACAAGCATGCATTACAAAGAGAAAACTCAATGGCTCTCTTTGCTTAAACCTGGGCCCTATTTTTATTTTTATATCTTTATTTTTTACAATATTGGGGTCTAAATGACTAATAGTCACCAAAAGTTTTGGAGTTGGTCCAGTAGATCGTCTCTGCCGGCAGCCGTGAACGGGCTGCAATGGCTGCAACGTAATCCTTGCAGGCAATTGCGCCCGGGACAAGTCAGTCTACTAAAAACTGTTTGTTAAAGAGTAAGATCCTTTTTGTTTAAACAGAAACAGAAATTCTCGCTCTGAAATCTCACGAGAGGTTGAGTTGAAGAACAACAGTCTGAACCAGAGTCAGTGGCAAAAACAAGGACTTTTAGTGGACTTTTCACAGGCACAATTGCCCACAAGGATTACGTTGCAGCCATTGCTGTCACATCCCATTGTTTTGTGTCTGTGTTATGTGTGTTTCCTGTTTTATTTTGTAATTCTCACCTGTCTTGTCTGTTCACTTCCTGCCCTCGTGTCTCTGATTATCAACACCTGCCCCTGATTCACTTATTAGCCACATCCCTATATATACCGGTGCCCTTCCTTTGTTCTCTTGTCTTGTCATCTTTTTCCGTGTCTTGTTTCTGTCTTCCTGTCTGCCTACGTGTACCTCACGTAAGCTTATTTTTTGTGTTCAGTAAATCATTGAACTGCTCCCGTCTGCCTGCGCAGTCTGCATTTGGGTCCTTTTCCTTGCCGTCTGAACTACTCAGGGTAACAATTGCAGCCCGTTCAGTTCCCAGAACTGTCATTATTTCTGCTTTTAATGCCATCAAACATGACGTGTGCAGCACAGTGGAAACAGAAGTGATCCTGACAGTAATTATTACTGCTGTAATATACATCACAGATATCAGTTCAACACAAACCACAGTAACATGAACATGCACCAAACATCCCAACACATGAAATGATGCTGTTTGGATCACAGAGGTTTTGGAGGGAAACAGTCTGGGAGTCTCTGTCACTTGGTTTCATGGCAGAGGTCTGGAACCGAGGACTGCTTCTGAAGTGGGACTCTTAATGGAGCCGGGATCCTCCAGAAAGAGGTCTGTGTGTGTGATCAGATGTTGTCTTTGACACGCAGCAGCATCCTGTGGGTGGCTCTCAGTGTATGAGGAGAGTGGCAGAGGTGGAGCAGGGAGAAGCAGGCCGGATGCACATATTGTGTTGATGTGGATGAGAGGAATGTAAAGTCCATGTTTGCTATGGAATATTATATCTTTCTAAAAGGTGAACTTGAAAACGGGGGTTTGTATCTGTAACTGTAGTTTTGCAGACTTGTACATTTAGTTTTCTGTCTGCAGACTCTGTTTTTCCAGTCTGTTCATTCATTCATTCATATCGATGATTGAAACATGGACTCCGGCAGGTCTCCACAACCGCCAGTAAGTCAACAAAACACATCAACTTGTGTCAGATGTAACATGAACTTTTTTGGACAAGTAAAAACCCCAAAATGTTAGAAATGTTTTTAATAATGGGCCTAGTCAGCTAGCTAACGTTAGCCAGCCAGCTAACCAGCTTTAGTATAAACTGTAACCAGTCCCTGTCTGTAGTGTTTCTGCTCACTATATACTGTATATAATATACTCTATTTTCTTACTGTTGTGTTGTTGTTACCTGACCAGGACGGCCCATTATTAAAAAATCTTACTGTATTTCTAAACATAGTTTTTGTACCTTGTTGACTGACTGGTGTCACAGAGGCCTGGTGGAGTCCGTCTTTCAGGCTGGATCTCTTTAGAAACATACAGACAACCAGCTTGTGGACATGAAACGAACATCTTTGTACAAATTAAGACTCTAATGTGTGAAAAAATACAATAAATTAAATAATCAAATGAAAAATATTAAAACATAAAAACGTCAATAAAAGTCAATGTAGCTTAAATCAGGGGCTACAGAGAATAAATCTTTAAAATATAACTGTTCAGGGGTTGGCCACCCACAGCTCCAACACCATCAAATTTGCTGACGACACGACCGTCATCGGCCTGATCACCGGCGACGATGAGACAGCCTACAGAGAGGAGGTCAGAGCCCTGACATCTTGGTGCCAGGACAACCTCCATCTCAACGTCAGCAAAACAAAGGAGCTGATCACCCCACTTCTTAAATAACACATTTCACTTCTATGGTATTTATTTTTCTATTGTATATATTTTACTGTATATATCTGTTAGTTGGATAATACTTAGTTTATATTTACAGTTTATATTTTGTTTGTATATCTTATATTTCAAGGTTTTATTTATTTTATTACTCTTGTTTACTATTTATCTTAAATTTTATTTGATTTTTTATT
>SEMN01001781.1:12500-27549 GCA_005408345.1 Macquaria australasica | reverse complement strand
CACACGGGATAAAACTAGCAAATTTTTGCTCCCAACGGCCCACGTCTGCCAGGTTGGGCCATTATCAGGCTTTAGGTTAAGACTGTGGTCATTGTAAGGAAGAACTACTTTAGGTAAAGGTTGTGGTCATGGTAAAGAACTGATTTAGGTAAATATTGTGGTCATGGTAAATGAGAACTACATTAGGTAAAGATTGAGGTCATGGTAAAGAAGTACTTTATGTAAAGATTATGGTCATGGTGAAAAATAATTACTTTAGGTAAATGTTGTGGTCATGGTAAAGAACTTCTTTAGGTAAAGGTTGTGGTCATGGTAAACGAGAACTACATTAGGTAAAGATTGTGGTCATGATAAAGAACGATGTTAGGTAAAGGTTGTGGTCATGGTAAAGAACTACATTAGGTAAAGGTTGTGGTCATGGTAAAGAACTATATTAGGTAAAGGTGGTCATGATAAAGAACGATGTTAGGTAAAGATTGAGGTCATGGTAAAGAAGAACTACTTTAGGTAAAGGTTGTGATCATGGTTAAAAGAAACCAATGTTGACCTTTGGCAGGGAACACGATGTGAACAGCGGTCTTGGGTGTTAAAGTCTGTCACTTTGTACACCCAACCATCCATCGTGACCTCTTGAAGAGGTTTTGCAGTGCTACTTATGCTATTAATTCTGAGAAACAGTCATTATTTGAACAACCATGAGAGATCCTTGTTAACATATGTCCAATGCTGTCATTTTTCTGGTGAAGACAGTCCCAGTTTACTGGATAGCTGAGTTTGCTCTCCATCCATCGCTGGTCCATTCAGCCTAGGAACACAACCAGCTGCTTGGTCTCTGGGGCTCTGCAGAATTCTGTGGATGCGTGTGTGAGTGGGTCAGTGGGTTGATGGTTGAGCTACATCCCTAGTCTTGTACCTCTGCTAGTTCTCTCTTTGCTGTTGTGGAGTTTCAGAACAAAAGGAAAACAGAGAGACTTCTTCACTTTTAGTGTCACTTTTGTAATTATTTCACTATAAGTCACATACACAAACATATACACAGACACAATTACTGCATACTTGTGCTCAAATCTGCAGGGATCTCACTTATGTGACTGGTAATTCGACTGCTTCTGTTTTTCACAAGTGAAGAACAACACACATGGAAAGATAAGAGATCAATATAGGACCTTAGCAGAGTGCTCTCCTCAGTTGATGACCTCATCTAACTGGCCAGTTAAAACATCAATATGGGGCAGGAAGGCAGGGCCAAGCTGTCAATCATAATAGTGGACAGTATTACTATTGAGGATTCTCTCGTGAAAGGTAATACGACTAAAAATGAACATTGCAACATAAAGAGTTCTTAAATAAATATATATTTGGAGCAGTTCCAAATAATGTACAACAGCTGAAAAGGCAGCCAAGCTTGACTTTTGCAGACACTTCCATTGTAACTTTATCACTGCAGCAACTGTGCAGTTACATACAGAAAGTTATAAATATATAACTATATATTTAAGTTATATACATATAGTTATATATATATAACAGATATTTAAAGGCTGGCTATATTTTGTATTTTATCATCAACAAATCCCATTTAAGACTTAAACCAACAATAGACTGATCCTACTAACAAGTATTGTGTGTATCTAAAGCCTGATGTGTCTTATTCCTAGAGCTCCATTGTTCATCAATCATTGAGTCACACCCGTCACACTGGGTGACATGTTCCTTCATTACTCGATCCCACATACACCGTTCTGCTGTCTCAAATACTCACTAGAGCACAAAATGTGGATTCATCCAAAATTAATAAGCCTATTTAGCCACGCTAGCAGTGTGGCTCTAGGGATTGTAAACTCAGCCTCAGCTGTACTTTGTGTTTACGGCTAATTAGCAAATGTTAGCATGCTGAAGTAAGATGGTGAACATGGTAGACATTATACCTGCTTAACATCAGAATGTTAGCATTGTCATTGTGTGCATGTTAGCATGTCATTCACTGACACACCACACCAATGGCGGCAGAGCTGCCATGCAAGGCACTGGCCTGCCCATCAGGAGCAACTTGGGGTTCAGTGTCTTGCTCAAGGACACTTCAACACATGGACAGGAGGTGCCGGGGATCAAACCACCAACCCTGGGATTAATGGACAACCCGCTCTACCTCCTGAGCCACAGATGCCCACATTAAGCCACAGCCTCACTTATAGCATTTAGCTCAAGGCACGGCTGACTGTTCTCTTCCCTGCCTGTGGTTGAGAGCCAGGGAAGTCAGAAAGTATTGAGAGACAGACTAACGCATTGTTGGTTTTGGTCTTTTCATTGGATTTGATGAGAACATGTGTAGAACAAGTATAGAATAATAGGCTTATTCTTTAGCGATGCACTAATAAATATTTTTATGTGAACAATGGGTCAAATGACTGTGTGTAATATGAAAGGTGTCACTCATTGGATTGCAATGAGTCTTTTAGCTCATTGTTCTGCCTTTACAGCTTCCAACTTTACTGTTTTGGTGGAGTTGATGGATAGAATAGGTGGGGGAGTGGTGAACAGGGCCCCCACCATCAAATCTGTTGAAGAACAGATTCAACTCATTGGCCCAATCCAGGTCCCCCCGTTATCTTGCTACAGTCTGCTTTTAGCCATTGATACTCCTCATGCCACTCCACACATCCTTTGCATTGTTCTGCTGGAGTTTTTGTTCCAGCTTCCTCCTGTAGCTGTCCTTGCCCTGTTGAATCCTCACTTTGAGTTCTCTCTGAACCCATTTCACCTGAAGGCCCTCTTCTTCTCATTCAAGAGGATGTCTCTGGTGACCCAGGGTTGGAACAACATTATCCATGCAGAAGTTGATGTACCCTGTTATACAATCCGTGAGATCATCAATGTCCTCTCCATGTGAACTGCAGAGCACCTCCCAGTCTGTTGTTTCGAAGCAGCCCTGCAGATTGGTTTCCTGTGACCATCTCCTCACAGTCCTAGTAGTCACAGGCTGCCGTTGGACCAGAGGCTTATACAGGTGCAGAGGTTGGATCGGGTTGTGGTCTGACCTTCTGAGGGGAGGGAGGGCTATGGAGCTGTATGCCTCCTTAACATTGGCATACCGCAGGTCCAGTGTTTCATTTCCCCTGGTTGGACAATCCACAATCTGCTTGAAAGTGGGCAGAGTCGCAGCTAGAGTGAAAAAGTCACATTAAAGTCACATTAAAGTCACTGCATATCATGATCGGGTACTGCATCTGTAGTCTCATGATGACTGAGTGTACTCACTGAGCTTGTTATGAGCTGCCCTGCCCCATCACTATATGGCCTTTGGCTTTGCTGCCAATATCTAGTGATGTAGTAAAAGATAAAGATGTGATCATCAAAAAGGTCAATTTTTGATAAAAAAACAGAAAAAAGTCTTAATTTTGGCACATTAGCTTTGTGATTAGAAACTACGCTGGCTGTCGTGGTGGTGAAGCAGTAATTAAGAATTGTAAACTGTGTGTGTGAGGGGGTCTGTATCAGTGGCCACCACAATAGCAGCAAGTGTCAGACAACGCGCCTACTGGCCTGTTCTATCCCCCAGGTACGTGCAATACTCACTTTCTGGCAGCAGCTACTTTTGGGCCTCACTCTGAGCCTTGGCAGCCTGGGGCAATATTTGGCAGTCCTTCCTACTTAGTGTATTGGAGCTAGCTCTGCACCCAGCAAAGCACTGCAGCAATCTATGGCCTGCAGCAGCACTACAGCAGAGCAGGGGAGAAAGGAGGAAGAAAGACATTTTTCAGGTTTCTCTCTGCGTTTTTTCTGCTTTTTTTTATCATTCTATTAGTTTGAGTTTTTTTTAACTTTGTTTCTTGATTAGGAGTACTTAGTCTTCTTTTGATTCCTGTTCTCAAAATGTCCTATTTGTCTGTCATACAAATACACACACTACTCTACTCTAACACAGCCCTTTTTGGAGTGGACTCAATCTAGATGCACACACACATTTAGACACAGCAGGTTTTGCAGTGTGGCTCTGGGCTGTTTTAGTACTGTAGCCAGTGTATGGATGGCTGGCTCCCTCAGTGCCAGAGACCCGTTGCTTTGCGACAGCACCTCTCCTCCTCCGGCCTTCCTGTCTCATTGTTCTACCTTGGGTATCCGTTGGTCCATGTCATTATAGCGCAGTAGGAAACTCCAGGCATTACATTAGCTTGTATCATGTCTGCTCTCCCTCCACTCGTCCTGCTCCCTCTCCCCCTGCCCAGTCTTTTCAAGCACAGACTGCCTTGCTTAGCAGATTAAATTAGCCAGGAAAAATGTATTTCTCCCCCTAAATGAGCTCCGGCATTAGCTAGTTATTCTCCTATCGTACACCACCTGGGCATACTGCAGTGCAGGGGAAACAAGATCCAAACTCCACCTGACTAGCTGTATTTATGACTTATGGAGATGTGTTGTGATTGATGGGATTTAATCTATCGATTTATAATGAAAAGACATCAAGGCTCTTTTGTTTTTCATCCAAAAGAGTCCCATCGATCCTCTTCCTTCCACCACCTCCCCCCTCCTTGCTGATTCAGTGCGGTCCAGCTTTGCTTGTGCATACGTCTGGTGAAGGCTGGACGGCAATTACTAGCAGAGTGCTTACGGAGGTTTATGCAAGGCTGAGGTTGGTTGGCTACAGAAGGCTGCTCTGTTCATCTCTCTGAGGAGGGAGGAAGGGAGAGAGGGTGGAAGAAGAGAGGGAAGAAGGGAAGGAAGAGAGGGCATTAAAGGAAGGAAGGACAGAGGCAGAGTGGGCTTCAGCCAAAAACCTGTCTGAGGCCATTTCTTTGATGTATAGTATCTAATATTTATTGCAAATGCAACATGGTGTATATATATGTTTAGAAGTTACATCTTTTAATTTAGAGCCTATCTGCAGTACAAAAGTGATTCAATACCCTCAACTTCTAGGAAATTGGTTATGAAATAGATGAGTAAGACAGAATTACAAAGTTTAAACCACCACTACTACTACTACTACTACTACTACTCAACATTGTGCATTATTTGTGCATATTCCCAAACAAAATGGACACACAATGAATTTGAAACCTTCTGGGCCCCTGAAGGTCTAGGGCCCTGGGACAGTTACCGTAAATGTCTCAGTATTAGAGATGAAAGAATAGCCAATTAATTGATTTGATGCTCAACAGAAAAATTAACAGCAACAGCTTTGATAATGGATTCAATGTTTAAGAAATTTTCAAAAATGCAAAAAAATCTCTGGTTTCAGCTTTTCAACTGTGCTGTTCATACACTTCCATGATGGTCAGCTGAATATCTTTGGGTTTTAGGAAGTTGGTCAATTTAAAGATGTCCACTTAGGCTTAAGGAAGTTGTGTTGCACATTTTTCATTATTTTCTTTTTACCAGAGGAAACATTTAATTGATTCATTGAGAAAATAATCAATAGAATTGATCAATAATGGAAATAATCATTAGTGTTTAGCCACTGTTCCCAGTGACCACACTCAAAAGCAGGGTGAAAAGCCTGCAGTCATAGCCTCCTCCTGGCTGCAGCCACCTGCCTCTCTGATCTCTCTCCAAGAACTTGGTGTCTTTGCATGTCTTTGTGGTCTTGACACTTGTGGACAGTCTTTTCTTGAAAGCATTCATGCTGTCGCTCTCAGTTATGCACAAGAGAACTTGAGAGAGAAGTCCATACTGTGCCAAAACTGTTGGTAAGACCTATAAAGGCTACTACTACTGCTGGTTTCAAAGCTCTTTTAATATGATCCATTATAATAGCCATCACAATAGTGTCAGACCTTTGTGCTTGTTTGTGTTGAAGTTAATCTTTGACACCTCCTGCATGTTGCCATCTGTCAGCAACAGGGAGAGAGGGTGAGATACGGAAATAACACAGCAAACAGGTTGAGGGATGCAGAAAACCATGACATGCAGTGAGGATGAATGCAGACAGACAGACGACTAGAGAAAGAGTGAGGGATAAATGAGTGGATGAAGTGGAACAACAGGGGAAGAGAGTGGAAAACCCACAGAGGGACGTATGCTGAGACATCTCAGCTACTGTAACACACTGAGAAGTAATGCGCTGCACCACTTCCTACTGTCTGAAATGACACACAGCTACAAGACCACATACAGGCCGACTCTCACCTGAACCTCTACTGCTACGTCTTTCTTTCATCTCTCACTCCCTCACATAAACACACATATTCACACAGCCTGTCCAGTTAGATTCTCACTGACTTGGCAGAACTCACATTTCAAATATGTGTGTGTGTGTGTGTGGGTGGATGCAGAGGGATCCCAGCCAACATACTGCTGTATCCTCCTCCTGGGGAGTAAACAGTATGCAAATCTTCAGCCAGACTATTTGTAGTGAAGTCACCTTTACAAGGGACACTGTGTGTGTGTGTGTGTGTGTGTGTGTGTCTTTTCTGCAGTGTAAGAGGACATACCGATTGCTGCGTCGCTGCAACAGGAGAGAAAATGTGATGTAATTTATGAAGTATCAGTTCGTATAATCTTTCGGCTGCAGTCGCATTTCTAATCCAAAACTGTGGTTTAAGTGGGTACACTTCGTACGGTATGTGAATAGAGTTGTACAGTTAGGATTGGAATAAGACATTACATTGACTTGTCTTACTGTCCTTTGTTATGTTAGGTGATGTTCACATGGAACATTAGAGTCCAGTGATCCAAGCCTTTTCTTATTTTCAGCAAGTCCTTCAAATTAAACTACACAATGCATCGTTTGTAACTGCCCTCTAGGACGGCACGTAGAAGTCATATCTGATCTGATGCTTCAACCAGCAGGACGACGTCATCTGTCTGTGCCTTCCAAAACTGGTACAGTTCCCTAGTGCAAAAATAAAGATGTTTTCTGATCTTACGCCTCTATGGTTTAATTTTGGTTAAGTTTAGGCACAAAAAGTCTTGGTTAAGGTTAGGGAAAGATCATGGGTTTTGTTAAAATTACGACTTTGTTAAGGTTAGGGGACCTTCTTCGTCATGGTTAAAAGAAACCTAAGTTGAGTGTTGGTATCCGTCCACCTCAATCTCCTCCCTATGCGGACTTTGTCGCTCTATAATAAAATCGCACTACTTCCTCCATTGTTCCCAATGGACAAGAGTCAAAATTTGCACAGCGGCTAGAGGGCTTTGTGACTTGAATGTAATAATAGGTCATTTTTAGGCATTTGCTGAAACAACTGATGCTGTCGACAGTCTCTTTATTTTAATGATCTTTGTTGAAACAGTGTAAACATTTCAATTCATTTCCTGATTTGGAGATTACTTTATAAATTGCAACCATGTCTCCTAGAAAATATCTACCCAACAAATTTGCTTTGCCAAATTAAATTTGTAGGAAGCATAATTGCTTTGACAGCAGAGACTGGGTATAAAAACACTGGGTTAAGGATAGGGAAAGATGGTGGTTTTGGTTAAATAAATAACAACATGTCCTGCCTTGTGCTGCAAGTCTTTGGCCTGGCATAGCCACTTCCTGGAGTCTTCGCTTGTTGCCTGGCAACCTTATGGTGACGACAAGTCTTTTACACTTCAGTTTTGGTACAGACTAGACAAATATGGCTGGCTATGGCTTCATATTTGTCATACAGACATGATAGTGGTATCAGTCTTCTCTTCTAGCTCTTGGTACAAAGCGAATAAGTGTATTTCCCAAAATGTTGAACTATTCCTTTAAAACTCAAAGCATGCCCACTGGTGTGATGTTGGGAAGTTCAGAAAGGTTCCAGGCTCAGCGAGTTTACTTTATTAAGATTTAACTGAAACCGCAATTTTTCCCTAACCTTAACCATTGTGCTTTTGTTACCTAACCCCGACTACCTTCCAAGGAATTCCATGTTGTAGATCAAGGGCACACTTCCTTCACTCGAACAAACTTTGCCTCAGAAGATAATGCAGGCAGCAGTTCCGTTTTCTTACAAAACGTATTTGGAATACAAATTAGTAGTATATGAACATAATTGGTAGGAGACAGGGTAAAGCTGCTTCTGTGTTCTATATGAACGGTCCTTAAGTCTTCTTTTGCTTATACCTATGGTAGTATATCCACCAGCTGGGGGTTACATCTTACATTTAGAGTACCACAGCTTTCTCTTTCTGTAGTTTTGTTAGTATCTCCCTCTCTCCACTGACATATAGGTCAGTGTGGGATCAGTGTGATGAGTTTGGGCACTGATCTCAAGCATGGCCAGGCTAAATCACTCTAATTAGAAGCTTTTGATCTTCCGTCCAAAGTTGAGAGCCATTTTTTCTTGCTTTATCCCCTTCTTGCAATTGTCTTATCGTCACTCATTTTCTTTTTGTCTGACAAAAATAATTTTTTCTTTCATTCCCTCTATCATCCCTCTTTCTTTACATCTCTTCCTTGCTGACTAGCACACTTGCTTTTCGCTGTTTGTCTTCATCCCTCGCCCCTCCATCCCTCCCTTTCTCTCTCTCTCAGTATTGACATTATTAGCAAAGTACTTAGGTAATGAGTATTTTCTGAGTCACTGGATGATGTTTTAGTGTTATTCCTTCCGATGTGCTAAGACAAGCAAACCTGTGTAAGAAACACTTAAATGCTTTTAAGAAGCTTGTATGTTTGGTCAGTGTTTGCTCTTATTTGTAGACTTTAGCTAATAGCTGGGTAGTTACATGTCAGCAAAATGTTTTAGTATTATAGCTGTGTTAATTGACTTTTGGGCCACTAGGGGAAAAGCTGACAGGCAGACAGACACAGCCCTGACATATTATCACCATATGCAATTGTTATAGCTATTATGTTAGCAAGTGCCTATTTAAACATCTAGCAGACACAGAGCAACATTATATTCTCATTAGTTTCTGTCTACCTGTCGAATGAAAGTCAGTTTTCTTAGCTTTGGCTTGGTCTCCAAAAACCCCTGAAAAAAATATTTGGCTCTCCGCCTCCATGAATCGCCACCTTAACGTGATGGAGGGGTTTGTGTGCCCCTGTGACCCTGGGAGCTGTGTTGTCCGGGGCACTGGCCCCTGGTAGGGTCTCCCAAGGCAAATTGGTCCCAGGGGAGGGGACAGACTAAGAGCGATTCACAAACCCACAATAAATTGGACCATGCAGAGCTGGAGCACCTTGCCCAGAGGAGGGATACCGGCACAGCCTGTGGGCCCACCACCTGCAGGGATAGGCATCGGGGTTGGGTGCAGTGTAAGCCGGGCGGCAGGCAAAGGCAGGGACCTGGGCGTGCGGACCTTCGGCGTCGCAGACTGGTTTTAGGGACATGGAATGTCAGCTCTCTGGTGGGGAAAAAGCCGGAGCTGGTGCGGGAGGTGGAGCGGTACCAGCTAGACATAGTTGGGCTCACCTCTAAGCGTAGCTCGGGATCTGGAACCAAACTCCTGGAGAGGGGCTGGACTCTCTTCTTTTCCGGAGTTGCCCAGGATGAAAGGTGCCGGGCGGGTGTGGGGATACTCACGAGTCCCCGGGAGAGCGCTGCTGTGTTGGAGTTTTCCCCGTGGAACGAGAGGGTCACCTCGATGCGACTGAAAGTTGCTGAGAGGAAGGCTCTGACTGTTTTTTGTGTCATGATCCCAAGGACTCTAGTGTGGACTTGTGTGTTGTTTGGTTTTGTGTTTCCTGTTTTACTTTGAAATTACTGTTCTTGTTTCATTGTGTGCTGTTTATTTCCTGTCTTTGTTCCCGCCAGTTTTGATTGGTTGCACCTGTGTCTTGTTACTCACCTGTGTCTGTTTCCCTCGTTGTCTCCTCTCCTATATATACCGGTTCTCTCCCTTTGTTCTCTGTGGCGTCATTGTGTGTGACTATGCTGTGTTGTGATCGTCTTCCCACATCAAGAGTTTCCCTGCGTTTCTGCAAGTCTTTCTGTGAGTTCAATAATTCCTCGTCTGCATCACTCAGCCTGCCGCCTGTCTGCATTTTGGGTCCTCTCCCTGCTGTCTCCATATGGCTTATCATGGCTGATCTGCCTCGATGGCTGTTCCTGATAGTTTGTGCTTATGCACCAAACAGCAGTTCAGAGTACCCGGCCTTCTTGGAGTTCCTGGGTGGCGTCCTGGAAGGGATACCACCTGGAGACTCCATAGTTCTGCTGGGAGACTTCAACGTCCATGTGGGCAATGATTGTGAAACCTGGAGGGCGGTGATTGGGAGGAATGGCCTCCCCGATCTGAACCCGAGTGGTGCTTTGTTGTTGGACTTCTGTGCTAGCCATGGACTGGCCATAACAAACACCATGTTTGAGCATAGGGTGGTTCATAAGTGTACTTGGTACCAGAACACCTTAAGCCACAGGTCGATGATCGACTTTCTGGTCGTATCATCAGATCTGCGGCCGTATGTCTTGGATACTCGGGTGAAGAGAGGGGCAGAGCTGTCAACTGATCACCACTTGGTGGTGAGTTGGATAAGATGGCAGGGACGGCTGCCGGACAGACCTGGCAAACCTAAACGTGTAGTGAGGGTGAACTGGGAACGTCTGGCGGAGGGCCCTGTCCGCGAGACCTTCAACTCCAACCTCCGGAAGAACTTCTCACGCATCCCGGGGGAGGTTGGGGACATGGAAACAGAGTGGGCCATGTTCAAAGCCTCAATTGCTGAGGCGGCCGCTAGGAGCTGTGGTCAGAAGGTCGTCGGTGCCTGTCGAGGCGGCAACCTTAGAACCCGCTGGTGGACACCGGCGGTGAAGGAAGCCATTAAGCTGAAGAAGGAGGCTTTTCGGGCTTGGCTAGCCCAGAGGTCTCCTGAAGCAGCGGACAGGTACCGGGAGGCCAGAAGGACGGTGGCCTCGGTGGTCGCCAAAGCAAAAACCTGGGTGTGGGAGGAGTTCGGGGAGGCTATGGAGAAGGACTTTCGGTTGGCCTCAAGGAAGTTCTGGCAAACCGTTTTCGGGCTTGGCCCAGGCCGTGTTCAGCAGGGGAGGAGAGCTGCTAACCCGGACTGGGGATGTTGTCGAGCGGTGGAAAGAGCACTTTGAGGAACTCCTCAACCCGACCAACATGTCCTCAGTGGAGGAAGCGGAGTTTGAAGACTCAGGGGAAGACTCTCCCATATCCCTGTCAGAAGACTCCAAGGTAGTCAAAGAGCTTCTTGGTGGCAAGGCGCCAGGCATGGATGAGATTCGCCCTGAGATGCTGAAGGCTCTGGACATTGTTGGGCTGTCTTGGCTGACACGCCTCTTCAGTGTCGCATGGAGGTCGGGGACAGTGCCTGTGGAGTGGCAGACCGGGGTGGTGGTTCCCGTCTTCAAAAAGGGGGACCGGAGGGTGTGCTCCAATTACCGTGGTATCACACTGCTCAGCCTCCCCGGGAAAGTTTATTCCAGGGTGCTGGAAAGGAGACTACGACCGATTGTCGAACCTCGGATCCAGGAGGAGCAATGTGGATTCCGTCCTGGCCGTGGCACAGTGGACCAGCTCTTTACTCTTGCAGGGCTGCTGGGGGTTCATGGGAGTTTGCCCATCCAGTCTACATGTGTTTTGTCGACTTGGAGAAGGCTTTCGACCGTGTCCCCCGGGGGGTCCTGTGGGGGGTACTGCGGGAGTATGGGGTACCGGGGTCGCTGCTACAAGCCATCCGGTCCCTATATAACCGAAGTGAGTGCTGTGTCCGCATTCTCGGCACAAAGTCAAACACGTTCCAAGTGGGTGTTGGACTCCGCCAGGGCTGCCCCTTGTCACCAATTCTGTTTGTGATATTCATGGACAGGATTTCAAGGCGCAGCCGGGGGGAGGAGAGTGTCTGGTTTGGTGGCCTCAGAATAGCATCTCTGCTCTTTGCGGATGATGTGGTTCTGTTGGCTTCATCGGGCTGTGACCTTCAGCATGCACTGGGGCGGTTTGCAGCCGAGTGTGAAGCGGCTGGGATGAGAGTCAGCACCTCCAAGTCCGAGGCCATGGTTCTCAGCCGGAAAACGGTGGACTGCCCCCTTTGGGTTGGAGGTGAGTTACTGCCCCAGACGGGGGAGTTCAAGTATCTCGGGGTCTTGTTCACAAGTGATGGTAAGATGGAGCGTGAGATGGACAGGCGGATCGGTGCAGCATCAGCAGTAATGCGGGCGTTGTACCGGACCGTGGTGGTGAAGAGGGAGCTGAGCCGGAAGGCAAAGCTTTCGATTTACCAGTCGATCTACGTTCCAACCCTCACCTATGGTCATGAGCTTTGGGTAGTGACTGAAAGAATGAGATCGCGGATACAAGCGGCCGAAATGAGTTTCCTCCGAAGGGTGGCTGGGCTCACCCTTAGAGATAGGGAAAGGAGCTCAGACATCTGGAGGGAGCTCGGAGTAGAGCCGCTGCTCCTTCGCATCGAAAGGAGCCAGTTGAGGTGGTTCGGGCATCTGATTAGGATGCCTCCTGGACGCCTCCCTTTGGAGGTTTTCCGGGCACGTCCAACTGGTAGGAGGCTCCGGGGCAGACCCAGAACATGCTGGAGGGATTATATATCTCATCTGGCCTGGGACGCATTGGGGTCCCCCAGGAGGAGCTGGAAAGCGTTGCCGGGGAGAGGGACGTCTAGACAACCCTGCTTAACCTGCTGCCACCGTGACCCGGCCCCGGATAAGCGGATGGAGCTGCTAACATTAACTTTCTTCAATACTAACTTTGTTTGTCTGCTCTTTGGTTTTGACGGATGTGCCTGCAAACAGTTGCCTATTTACAGTGACACAGAGCTACATTAGCATATACTTTTGAGTCATGTTTTTGTTCTCCTGACGAATGTCCAATGTTCACACTTCTTTTAGCTTTGGTGGGGTCTCTACCTAGCCTGGGAACCAGACGAATCTGCAAGCTCATGTTTTATTTGCTGTGGCAGATGTGTCTGGTCCCCCTCCCATTCAGACAGATTTCCAGTTGACCTGGCCCAGGTCGGGCCTATCACAACCGTTTATCTAATATGGGGCAGGTTTGATACGATGACTTTTTCTGTCTACTGAGCAACATTAGCATTCATTGTGAGTCATGTTTTTGTTCAATATTCACTGTCCTTTAACTCTTAGTTTTGGTGTCCACCAACTCCTGACAAAAATATCTGCCTCTTTAGCTGCTTAATGTTCCACTGTGTTCACCAGCTAATTGCTAAATTTGTCTGTCCAGTGTTTGATGCGAGGCAGCTTTTTGCTGAAAATAGCTGAGTTGGGTAATTATTGTCTGGGTTTGTCACTACTAGCAACCCCTTTAATGTTACATACATAAAGAAAGAAAAGACAGAAAGAATTGAAGGGAACAAAAATAAGGATTGAATAAGGAGAGATCTAACGATGCCAAGAGATGAGAGAAAGGGAAGACCACAAATGAAGGAGAAAGGTATAAAAAGAGCGACAGAAATAGAGGAGAAAATTGCAGAGACAGAAGGGAGAAAAGGTAGTCCGTGACGAAGAAGATAAAGAGAGAAAGCTAAAGAAAGAGAAGAGATTGTCCAGGGGAAAAGGTAAGGAAAGAGATTTAGGTCATTCTGTATGACAGGAGCGAGGGAATGTGATGGCGAAGACGAAGCAGGGAGGAATGAAGTAAAGTAGGGAGAGGGAAGAAGAGAGAGAGCAGGATCAACTCTAGTGTTGCATGTGTCTTGTAGGTTAAATAACAAGTAGAACATGGATGTGAAGAGTGTTTTGTTCATTGGGGCCTTTTTTATTTTTATATTTGTTTGTTTCACATTTTTCTTGCTTTCTTTTGAAATAATTCAGTTGTAATGATGGCTGGGAAGATATCAGGAAAAGAGCCTAAAAGAAGTATACAGCCCATCTAGAAGACTGTTGTGTAAAGTGTGTGTGAATGTTTTAGATACTTACATTTGTTATATAAAGCACGTCACTTATAAATCAGTTATAAAATAGAAGGGAATGTATTCTATATTCTAAATGTCTATTAAGTTAATCATCTAAAAATGTATATAGACATATAAAATGTATAAAATCAAGCTTAATCTTCAACATTATGAATAACTAGTAGATGTAACCTGTGGTTACCATGGTAACAGCGAGTGTGGTTTAATACTACGGCAAACAATCTAGCTGTGTCTCAATTCAGGGGCCGCATCCTTCGAAGGCTGCATTTGAAGAGCGAATGCGTCACAGCAGTGCAACAAGGGCGCCCCGTTTTGAAGGCTCCGTCAAATGCGGCCTTCCCTTTTCCGAATTTGGAGGATCCAATGGCTGCATACTATGCGGCCCAACCTATCCCAAGATTCATTGCGCGCAAGAGAATACGGCATCCCCAACTGTACTGTCAACAGCGGCCAAGCAGGATTACACTTTTAAATGTATTGGGTTTCAACTCAGTCGAATAGCTAACGATACATATGTTAAAAAACCAAGGGGCCTTAAAAACCTCAAACTTCAATCACAGCTGTCAGAGTTGCTAGGTGACAGGAGCAGTGCTTCGTGATGCTGGTGACGCAAATAGGAAATCCTCCGTAGACCAGACCATCTCATTTAACAACGCTTGGTTCGGCCTTCGCGGTCTATGACGGCTGCATCCTTCTGAATTGAGACACAGCTCATGTGAGCGGTTACTTTGTCAGAAATTACAACAGAGGAGCAGCTGGTGTATCTGTTTACACACTGAATGGCTTTTGTTGACAAAATGCTGACCATAAGTAGTAACAAAAATGGAGTTTGGTTTCATTAAAATGTTGAGGTTTATAACTTGAGTGGACAAATAAAAACAATTTCTCTATCTCTCACATAATAATCATAGAAAGCAAAATGATTCTCTGGATCTATAAAAGTGCTGAGTGTTCCAGTGAACTGATTGGTCAGTAGTCGGGCTGTGTAGCACAGGTTAGCAAGGTGATTTACCTCAATTAAAAATGAACCAGCTTCATGATACTGGAAAACGTGAGTCAACCTAAAAGATAGCTTCCTAGGTCACTAATCTGGCTTTGTGATTCAGGCCCCTGACTGAGATACACATGTTAATGTCACTCTGGTTGTGAAAAAAACAAGTATTATTGGTGCATCATCTTCACTAGAAAATCTGTGTGTCAGTCCTCATCAGGGGTTTGTGAGGCAAGTCCAAACTTTTTTTTAACTCTCAGCTGGCCACAGTGGTAGCTAAAGCCCTCATA
>SEMN01001781.1:0-7500 GCA_005408345.1 Macquaria australasica | reverse complement strand
GGCAAGCTCCTGGAGGATTTCATTGACATTGCTGGCTGTTGGTATTCTTCTTCAGCTGTTGTTATCTAGGATCTCAATTAATTCTTCTGATCGCCATGATTCAAACACTGTACGCTCAGATTCAGGAATGTATTTGAGGAAATTCTCGACTACATCGCTCCTCACATATCCCAACTTGCTCTAATATGACAGGAAAATATTTCTCCTTAGCCCACCCAAAAGCAGTTATTCAGCCTAAACTCTCTGCTGTCCTTAGCATTTCCTGTTGTGCATTGGTCTCTCACAACTCCTCCATCATCATACCCCATCTCAGCTGTTCTATCTGGCAGATCAAGCTGGATTTTAATGTCAAGCTCTTCATTAATGTCCATCATCACAGAAATGTCACACAGACAGAGTACAGATCCCGAAGTAAAGGATCTTGTTTTCTTCTACCAAACACACAATATGCCACAATGCTTGGGAGCAACTGACTGCACACGCATCGAATTAAAACAACCCCAAGCTAGATCCACAGACCTCATCAACAGAAAGGGGAAACATTCTTTGAATGTGCAAGCGTTGTGTGACTACAAGTACTGTTTCATGGACGTTGTTGTCAAATGGCCAGGTAGTGTGCATGACGCACGCATATTTGCCAACTCGAAATTGAGTGGTGACCTATAAGATGGGACCATTTCCTCCTGCCCTAAAGAATTGGTGGAGGGTGAAGATGCCATCCCAGTGTTTCTTCTGGGTGATCCAGCTTATCCCCTGATGTCGTACCTCATGAAGGAATACCCCAATGGCGAAGTTACCCCACAGGAGCAGTATTATGAGCAGGTTATCTACTACCTGCTCAGCACCAAACAGCACACAGACACCGGAAACAGTTAGAGACTAGCTGGTGAACATAGTGGAGCATTTAGCAGCTGAAGAGGCAGATATGTTTCTCATGAGTTGAAGGAGACCAAACCAGAGCTAAAAGGAAAGTGAATATTAGACTTCATCAGGTGATTCATCAGGTGGACACAAACACCACTCCAGATGAATACTAATGTTGCCCTGTGTCTGCTGCTGGATGTGTAAATTTAAAATGTGACATATCAACTTTATAAGGTCATAATATGTCCATTTTCTGTTGCCCCCAATCGGCAAAAATAAAACAAGTAATGCATGTGTGCATGTCAACTGTCATTGGCTGCTTCTTGGCATGTGGTATGTGATCAACCTTTCCTTCAAAGTTTCAGTTGGTTGCTTTTGGGCAGAAGATGCCAAATATGTAAATGTACTTAAAGTGAAAAATGTATGTGATCAGTATCTGGGCAGCCTAGTATCTGCATGATTGTGAGGCAGGACATTGCTGAGAATGAATATCAGGGTTAAAAGGAAGGAAAGGGGTTTAGAAAAAGAGCCTAAATGATGTTAGTAGTCCTTGAGATTTACGTACTGTATGTGTGAATGAACACTGACATCTATTCCAGCATTTAGCAAGACGATTACTACTCCGCACACACTGGGAGGACCCCAACACATCCAGGCAGCTCACTGCATAGAGTACAGGGAGAGAGGCATACGAAGGGGGTGGGAGGAGACAGTGAGAGAGAGAGAGAGAGAGAGAGATGGGAGGGCAAAGAATAGTAGGGGGCAGGGGGATGCTGCAGAGGAAAAAAGAAATCTCATTACACACACGAGCACTGTACAGAAAATAACTGATAATACGCTACATAAAATATATGAATGATTTGCCAGTTGCAAGGTATATAGAGTGTGTATGTGTGTGTGCATCAGTTGACTGATAGGTGGCCTAAGACAAATAGATGATCATTGATCCTATGCTGATAGAAAAAAGACTGCTCAACCTACGTACACACACATCAATAGACATTTATTTAAGTTGACGTGTGCTTTCATAATGGTGCTCACAGTAATGCATACATCTCCCTATTCCTCCATTGTTCATGTACCCACGTATTTTCTCTTTACATATGCTGTGTATCTATTTTTTTCTCTTTCAAACACACACACACACACACACACACACACACACACACACACATATACACACACACATTCCATGTACCTCCTTACTTTTACACTCTCCATCCATCATCCTTCCCTCTCTCCCTCTATCTCTCCGACGGTGCTGTTATCAATGGGATTGCAGCAGTCAGAACATTTGCACTGAATTAACAGCATTCCTCCACTCTCCTCAGTGTGTTATTGGTGCCCCCTATCTGCAGCGTGTTGGCATAACCACTGTTTTCCTCATACTGCAATGGCCCAAATCCCTCCTCCTCCACCAGCAATCACATGAACACCAAAATACTAATGTCAGTCTTACACTGGCCAGAATGGCTTAAACTGGCCAAATGTTGGTGTGCAGGTTTGACAGTTCCCTGTAGTGTTGCTTGAGTAAAAGGAGTTGATGCCTGCTTGATGTGCAACCTGTAACACTTCTCTCTCCCCTCTCTCTGATTCTCTCACTGCAGTATGTGGCGTTTGGCTCGCTCTTCTTCATCCTCCTCTCCATCTCCACCTTCTGCCTGGAGACCCACGAAGCCTTCAACACCATCTACAACAAAACGGAGAATGTCACCGTTGGCAACATAACGCATGAGGAGGTACAGTGAAGTTTTAGTGAATTGTTTTTTGTTTGATTTTTTTGTATTAAAGATGGTAATGCGACTGTTAAAGTGACATTATTGGTCTTTTATAAAGTTGGGAAATTTGTGAGAGACAGATTTAAAAAATTCAGAGGTGGTGTTGAAGGTTATCTGTGACGGAAAGGGTTTGCTAGAAGTTAGTTAGATCGCCCTCATATGTCATGTATTTTTATTGAACAGAGCTTCTATACACTTATGTTTATAGTTAAAGGGGCTAAAGAAACTAACTTTTGACAGGAAGTGAGAAAAGAGTGGGACTATACATCATAAATGCTTATGACATTAGATAGTGGAACAATATGCCCTGGGGAACATGGTATTGTGGCTCTGGGCATATACCTTGTAATGAGTTAATTTCTTGATAAAATCAACTAACGCTTTATTTTTTTGTTCTACCCTGCAGATAGTGTATGAGGTAGTCACAGATGGCTGGCTGACATATGTGGAGGGCGTATGCGTCATTTGGTTCACCATTGAGGTGATGCTGCGCGTCATCTTCTGCCCTGACAAGGCAGAGTTCTTCCGCAGCGCCCTGAACATCATAGACTTTGTGGCCATTGTGCCCTTTTACTTGGAGGTGGCGCTGAGCGGCCTCTCCTCCAAAACAGCCAAAGACGTGCTGAGCTTCCTGCGTGTGGTGCGCTTTGTCCGTATCTTACGTATATTCAAGCTGACCCGCCACTTTGTTGGTTTACGGGTCCTGGGCCACACTCTGCGGGCGAGCACCAACGAGTTCCTGTTGCTCATCATCTTCCTGGCGCTGGGCGTCCTCATCTTTGCTACCATGATCTACTATGCTGAACGCATCGGTGCCGACCCAGACGATCCGACGGCTGCAGCCCACACCAACTTCAAGAACATCCCCATTGGTTTCTGGTGGGCTGTGGTGACCATGACCACGCTGGGCTACGGGGATATGTACCCTGAGACATGGTCGGGAATGCTGGTGGGTGCCCTCTGCGCCTTGGCCGGTGTGCTGACCATCGCCATGCCTGTGCCCGTCATCGTCAACAACTTCGGCATGTACTACTCCCTCGCCATGGCCAAGCAGAAGCTCCCCAAGAAGAGGAACAAGCACATCCCACGAGCGCCACAGCCAGGCAGCCCCAACTACTGCAAGCCAGATGCCCTGGCCATGGCAACTGCCTCACCGCACAGGCTGATGGGCAATGTGCTCGGGCCGGGCATGGTGGGATCTGGCAGCATGATGGGTACTGGAGACTGCCCACTGGCACAGGAGGAGATCATCGAAATCAACAGGGCAGGTGAGTGATTGAACATAACTGAGAAGAGTTCCAGTGGGCCTTGAAAGTCCATAAAGTGTGTGGATGTGAGGGAAAAAAGCAAAGTTTTAGAAAGTTTTTCAAGATTAAAAGCAGCCTTGAAAGTATTATATTTTAAGTTCAAGTTTGGCATCCAGATGTAAAGGCCTGGTCACACAAGCATTTTGAACAGCAACATTTGGGAATGAATGGCTGCAAAAAAGAGATCTGCTCATGGGGGGCAATGCAAATATGTGCAAATCTTTCACCTGTAGTACAACTATCCTTAGGTGTCTCTCTTTATCCCAGGATCAAACCTTGTGGTGGAGATTGCTGATCATCTGTTAATCTGTTGATTATTTTTTAGATTATCTAAATACTTGTTTAGTCTGTAATTGTCATAAAATAGTGAAAAATGCCCATCAGAGTGCAAGGTTCAAATAGCTTGTTTTGCCTTGCCAACAGCTCAAAACCCAAATGTATTCAGTTAACAAGAATATGAAACACATAAAAGCAGCCAATCTTCAACATTTGAGAAGCTGGATACAGCAAAGGCTTGATATTTTTACAATATTTTTTTCTTGAAATAATTGGTTACCAAGATAGTTTCCTCCCTTCAATTAACTAGTCGGTTAATTGTTTAATTTAAATGCTAATTTGAAAAGTGTGTCAATAAAACAGAGGCCTCTGAATCATGTCATCTATGAGAGAGAGTAGTAACCGAGCCAGACCTGAACTCGACAGGCACTCTGTTTTTATGTCCGAACCTGCCCGAATACTGTTGATTTCCCTGCATGGTTTTCTGTTGTTTTTTAAACTTCCCAGATGACAAATTTAGTTTGACGTCGTCCATCCTTAACTAGGCTACATGAATATTTACTGCCTGTGTGTTGTGTTCATGCATTATCACGTTAATAACAAACCCCAGCACTGAACAGGAAGCACCAACTATGACGTGACCGAACCTGACCCGAACCCAAACATCATTTCTAAATTTTTGTCCGAATCCCAATCATGTCATCTAATTTGAACCAATACCACGTCTTACCCCAAAACAACTAAATTTAAGGTCCTTGAATTTCATTGTGAAAGTCACTTAAAAGGACTTGACTTGGATGTGTGTTTGAATGTGGTTTGGTAGAGCAGTAGAGGTCATGGGACATGTTTTCTGTATTTGTGTGTATGGGCTTGGATGTTGTTTTGGACATGGGCTGGCATGGTTGAGAAAGGATTTGTTTATGTATCAGACGTGTCATTTCTTCTTCTTTTCTTTCCTACTTATAGAGTTCCAAATTGTAAAGTTAATCACTGGAGTGCTCTTAACAAAAATGATTATATAAAACTGTCCAAGTTTCTCACTTTCTCATCAAACTGATGACCAGAGGTCAGATTTCAAGCACTGAGCTGATGTGAGAAGTGTGTATCTAACAGGTTTTGAAGCTGTAAATAACTTGCTGATGCCCCCATTTTTCCTAGAGTGGAGTACACTAAAATAGATTTTAATTTACGATGGGATGAGAAAGCTGAAATAAAGCTTATTACTTTCTCTCCACAAATCCATCTCTTTCCTTTCACAGCCAGATGCTGTACCACCAAGGCTGCCATGTTCAGATAATCCTGGATTGGGTCTATATAGATATACAGTATTTTCTGCCTGTTGAAACATTGAGCCAGGCCATCTCATCTCATCTCTGCCATTTTAATGGCCATGTCCATCATCTACACTGATACACGAATGTGTGTGTGTGTGTGTGTGTGTGTGTGTGTGTGGTGGCAGCTTGCTGCTTGTAGTGGAGTTGCAGTGTGTGCCTTTACAGTGTTTAATCTTTATAACTATGAATAGTCTTTAGATTGGTTTCCCATCACAGTGTCTGACAGCAAACTGACATGTAATCATCATGCGTGTTGGACAGAGTGCGGCTCGGGCCGCATAGTTCTGTCCAAACCTGAACTGAGTGTGAGAGAGTAGTAACCGAGCCAGACCCGAACTCGACAGGCACTGTGTTTTTATGTCTGAACCCGTCAAATACCGTCGATTTCCCTGCATGGTTTTTGGTAGTTTTTTAAACTTCCCCGATGACAAATTCAGTTTGAAGTCGTCCATTCTTGCTAGGCTACATGAATATTTACTGCCTGTGTATTGCGTTCATGTGTTGTCACATTAATAACAAACCCCAGCACTGAACAGGAAGAACAATGTCAAGTATGATGTGACTGAACCCGACCCAAACCTGAACATCATTTCAAAATTTTTGTCCGAACCCGGCGGGTCCCATCAGGCTCGGGTCGGGTATCCACCCTTGAGTGTTTGAGCACTTAAATACTTGCTTTTAACCTAGCATTTGCACACACATTGTTGCATATCATGCATTCCTTCCTTCTTGTTCTGCGCATCTTTAGAAAACACTACTTGCTGAGATCTCAGCATTAACATAATATTAACCTACGCTCACAGGGTGAAGTAAGTTTTCCCAGTATAGAGAGCTAGGGAATTCAAACTTTTCATGTGTACAACCGAGTGCAGGACTATGAATGTCTTCTAAAAATGTGCTCCATTATGCCCATATTTCAACAATATCTTGTCTCTATGATGCCTGGCTTTTCATTCTGCCTTCCAGTGTGGCAGTTCAGAACGACTACACAACACTTGGGATTTCTGATGTGGTCGGACAACATGTTGTACAAACTAGTTCTTTCCCAGCATAACCCAGTCCCTAAGTCTTGTTACCAATTTATTGTGTACAGCCATTTGTGTCCTCACTCACTCTATCTCGCTGTGTGTGTGTGTGTGTGTGTGTGTGTGTGTGTGTCCACCCCTCTGGCCTGTATCTGTAACTGTTGAGCAGTAAATCATATCAGATTAGATTTGACAGCTGTGTTGAAAGCTACAAACACTGCTTCCTCTGTAGCCATCTCCTCTTTTGTGTTTGTGTGTGTGCGCGCGCAGCACAGTATATATTTTCTCTCTCTCCTTCTCCCACTCCTTTGTGTAGTCTCTCTCATTCAGTGCTGTTAAATGCTGTGAGTACATGAAGTGTGTGTGTGTATGTGTGTGTGTACAGCCTGCTCTGCTGCAGTGTGTTGGTCATGTGATCAGGATAGCTATCACAAGGCACTAACGTTCCTTTACACCCCCCCCTCCTCTCTCTATCCTTTCTCCATCCTCTCCTTTACTCACTTTAATTTTCATTTTTTTTTGTTGCCACTTCTCTTTCATCTCCTGGCGAGTTTGATCCAGGATTTATGATCCTGATGAAAGGGAACTGCCGAGTTTGATCGTGTTTGATCGATGTTTTGATTTTGATGACTTTTTCTTTACCTCCATTGCTACCCCCCATGTCTCTCAGACTCTAAGCAGAATGGCGACGCAGCGACCAATGCGGCGGCCCTGGCCAACGAGGACTGCCCCACCATCGACCAGGTCCTAGGGGACGAGCGTAGCCCGGCCACTGGGGGCCTCGGCTCCACCACCAGCCGCGAGCGCTACCCGCATGACCGGGCTTGCTTCCTGCTGAGCGCCGGGGAGTTTCAGCGCACGACGGACGGGAACGTTCGGAAAGGTAGGAGGGCGGAGGGGGAGAGGAGGAGGAGGA
>SEMN01001780.1:0-27579 GCA_005408345.1 Macquaria australasica | reverse complement strand
TTTTATCTCATAATTATGACTTTTTATCTCATAATTTTGACTTTTTATCTCATAGTTTTGACTTTTTATCTCATAGTTATGACTTTTTATCTCATAGTTATGACTTTTTATCTCATAATTTCGACTTATCTCATAATTTCGACTTTTTATCTCATAATTATGACTTTTTATCTCATAATTTTGACTTTTTATCTCATAGTTTTGACTTTTTATCTCATAGTTATGACTTTTTATCTCATAGTTATGACTTTTTATCTCATAATTTCGACTTATCTCATAATTTCGACTTTTTATCTCATAATTATGACTTTTTATCTCATAATTTTGACTTTTTATCTCATAGTTTTGACTTTTTATCTCATAGTTATGACTTTTTATCTCATAGTTATGACTTTTTATCTCATAATTTCGACTTATCTCATAATTTCGACTTTTTATCTCATAATTATGACTTTTTATCTCATAATTTTGACTTTTTATCTCATAATTTCGACTTTTTATCTCATAATTTTATCAGGCTCTGGCTCAGTTCATTGCCAGTTTTAGTCTTTTCACAGGATTTGTTATAGAAGACATTAAATCTCTTTTTCTTTCTAAAAATGTTCATGGATGTGTAACGTTTGTTGATTTAAAAAAACGTGACATCGTGACGTGTGACGTACGTGTCGGGCACGCCCCCTCGTTCGAAGGAAAGGGGCATGCGCGCGCCCTGACGTCCTCCGCGGCTGCTGCTGTTCGGTCTCCGGGTTGATCGGCTGCTTCCACACGTGTGGTCCGTCCGGCGTGAACCTCTGTCTCCGGGACCCGTTTCTAATAAGCTCGTCCTGCTCTGTCAGAATAGGTGAGCCCGCCGTCGGCCGTTGAGGGTTTGATCTCTTTACCACTGCGCAGCCGCTCGCACGGCGGGGGCAGAGGTCACCGCTGGAGTTTAGCCGGGTTCGCTCCCGTTAGCGCGGCGATGCTAGCTAGCTAGCTAGCTGGTGCGTCTACTTTTTTGTTGTGCTGTCGCTAACGTTAGCTAGCTAGCTAGCAACCGCAACGAGCCGAGCTGGTAAACGCCGTTGAAGTTTGAGAAACGTATTGGGGGTTTACGTGTGTCTCTTTCGTGTGAAGCTAACATGTGACGTTTTCTCCGTATCGCCTTGCCTCTCCAGGTTCAAAGCCATAGAAACCGACAACCATGGGGGCTTATCTGTCGCAGCCTAACACAAGCAAGACCTCTTCCGATGGCGGCAACGGCAACATGAGCTACGGTTTCTCCGCCATGCAGGGCTGGCGTGTCTCCATGGAGGTGAGGTGGGAAATGAACGGCCGGGTGTCTTGGGTTGTAAATGGCGGGATGAAGGCACGCGAGGCTCTTCCCTGTCCAGGTGTGTTTGGACGGAGCTGGTTGGCCTCTTTCCAAAGTACGCTGGAAGTTCGTCACACTCTCAAAGTAGCTTTCCCCCGAGCATCAGCTGCAGTCCACAGTTCATCCTCGGGGTGTTTTTTAGCGTGCCGAGTTACACTAATCACTCTCCCGCAACATCCACGAGCGTGTAATTGGTGTCTACAGCTGGAAGCATGTGGAGATCCAGTGTCTTTGTCTAATTTTGTTAAGTCACTTCCTGGTGAGAAACTAAGACACGCTGCCTAATCATTTATCAGCCAACTAGAAGTGCTGGTCTCAACACCAGGTCTCAACCAAATAATACTGGTTACTAAATGCGTGCGTGTGAGTAATTCAGTTAAAAGACGGGTATGGACATCTGCAGTGATAATAACACAAGGCTCATCAGCTGTTAGAGAACCGAAACTTGGCTGCTTGAACAATATATGTATTTAAATTATATGACAGTGAGTGAAAATAACATGTGGAGGTCTCCTTTTTTCACTTGTCATCTTATCCCCTCTAACTTGCCTGTCTAATTATACAGGTTGCTTTTTTACCAGAAGAGGAATTCTGATTGCTGTGATTTGTATCCATTTGGAAACTGTCATGTTGTCTATATTATAATACGCATTTTTATGTTTGTTGCCTCACAGGATGCTCACAATTGTATCCCAGAGTTTGATGATGAGACAGCCATGTTTGCTGTGTATGATGGACATGGAGGTAACACGCACGCATTGTACAATACGGTCTTCTATTTAAATTATTTTGCATGATACTTTGTGCCATTGACAGCATGTAAACAAACTTAATCTTTAAATTGACAACACACTGCCCTCTAATCCTTTTCCAAAAACAGTTTCTCCCAAAACTCATGTTTGGCATTACAACACACCACTTTTTGTGAAGTGTTTCTATGGGTTTCCTCCTTTTTATTGTTTGTTTCACACACCTTTCTGAGTATTATGTGTACACACACACACCTATCCTGAGAATTTATATAACCTGCTGTTCCCCTTTAGGTGAAGAGGTGGCTTTGTACTGTTCAAAGTACCTGCCTGACATCATCAAGGAGCAGAAGACCTACAAAGATGGCAAACTGCAAAAGGTGAGAGGCTGTAGATGCCACAACATGACCCGACTTGAACAAGTTTGAGAGAGCAGAGAACTCCATGACCACAGGCGTGCTGTGCTGTTCGACTGTGGCATGGCTATAAATCAAATGGGATCAGAGGCAATGCATTATGAGAGTGTGGTCGCCACTTTTCCTCCATTCCACAGTGCTGACACATTTTGAAACACTCTGAACAGACCTGCAACGTCAATCTCATCATCGCTTTACTAACGCACAGTTTTGCGTGTTGTTTCCAGGCTCTGGAGGACGCCTTCTTGGCCATCGACAGCAGAATGACCACAGAGGAAGTCATCAAGGAGCTGGTCCAGATCGCTGGACGTCCCACTGAGGAGCCGCCCACTGAAAAGGTGGCAGAGGAGGACGATTGTGAGTAGATCCCTAACAATAAAATGTATAAAGTAACGTAGTATGGATGTGAGGTGTAAGGAACGAAGCTCATTCATGTTGAATGGTAACAGAGAATCGAGAGTATTGACATCCAGCATAATGCAATAAACCAGGAAACAAGTAATTATGACCATAATTATTAAATTTAAAAAATGCCACAAACACAATCAAGGGCATGAAAATAAAACAGAAAACTATGAGACTACAACAAATACAAGTAATTCTGAAGTGCATGCATGTATACTGCTGATGATGTGAAATCCTAACAATAATGAGAACTTCTAATTGATTCCATGTTTCTGTCGTCCTTTCAGTGGAGACGGAGGAGGCAGCTTTGCTCCACGAGGAAGCCACGATGACCATAGAGGAGCTGCTGGTACGCTATGGCCAGAACCGCAACGCTGTCAAGCATGCAGCTGCCATCAGGTATTCTAACAGACCTTTTATTTTGACTTTTCATACAAGGACTAACACTGATATGGCAATGAAGGAGTATTTTGAGCCTTAAAGAGTTTGTGAAATGGAGACTTGAACTTACTGGAAATGTTACTTCAAGGGAAAAAGATGCATCCTCAGTGGTGACCTCATGCAAGTCAAACCACACAGCCATCACAAATGTTTTAAGTCCTGCCCTTCTGGCCATTCCTCTCCGTAAATGACAGCCCATTGGTCTACACATGACCCGCCTCAACACCCTGGTTCAACAGGAATCATATCACATAAAATCTTAAGACTCATGTCGTTGGCTCCTCTTTATTTCCTCTTTGTTTTGTTGTAGTGCTGCTGCTAAGAAGGCATCCTGCTCGCACCCCGAGGCCTCAGGAGACAAAGGTGGGGAAGGAGAGAAGGAGGGGCTAAATGGAGAGGTGGAGGAGGAGAGCAATGGGGAGGCGAAGGGAGGCGAAGGCGCGGCTTGTGGGTCTAAGCTGCGAGCCTGTCGGAGAACAGGAGTAGGTGAAGGCAGTGGTGCAGGTACGGAGCTGGGAGCCTTTAACAAGTACATTTTTGTCTGCAAAAACAGGACATGACATGAAAAACTTCATGGGTTAATGTTCTCGTCTAAAACTAACTTAAATATTGAAATAAGTATCCTTTTATGTGAAAATAGATAGAATGTTTTCAAAGATTTCTTTTGCCATTTTTTTTTCTCCTCTCCAGCGGCCGACTGTGGAGGGTCAGGAAGCTCCAATGGAGAAGAAAAGGCTGGTAAGGCAGAAGGAGATGCAGGACCCTCCTGCTCGTCTTTGTCCTCCAAGGCTGCAGGAGATAACAAGTCCAGGTTCTTTGACGACAGCGAGGAGTCTGAGGAGGGAGAAGAGGAGGAGGGCAGCGATGAAGAGGTGAGGGCAGGAGACCAGAATAAACTCTCCTATTTGGCTGAAAGCTCACTTGCTTTGATGACTTTGAAAAGCATTGTAATTGTAGCATTGTAACTGTTGTTTTTTGTGTTTATTAGGATGGCAGTGAAGAAGAAGAGGGTGACAGCAGTGAGTTGGAAGAAGAAGAGGATACAGAGGAGGGAGAGGAAGACTCTGAGGATGAAGAGGAGGAGGAAATGTGTCTTCCTGGAATGGATGGGAAGGAGGAGGTGTGTACAAAGGGGATGTCTGATTGAAACTAATCTAATGTAACTGACACATGCAGTGCAGACATGTTGTGCCTAATTTCAGGGAAATAAGTTTCCTCGGCTTCTTAATAACCTTTTTAGGTGTCAAGTTGAAAGACGAATTGTGGTGCAAATGTCTGGAGGGTGGAAAAAAGACTTGTATAAAGATTGAACTATTTTGGTGTCCAAAATTAATTTAGCTCAATTCTGTGTGATATTGGGGTTTTGGGTAGAAAGCAGCGGCTCTGGTGCATCAGACCGACCACAGATGTTTGTTGTGAGCACATACTTTGTGCTTCGCAAACTCATATGGCAGGCAGAGGAGATTTTTATCACACACAAAAAGAACAAGCTCAATCAGAAAACATCCTGGATAAAAAATATTATCCACGGACATCAATAAAGTGACTGTTATTTAGACGAATAATGTCATCATCGAGGGTGACCTAGTCCACCTAAGAGTGGGAACATCAATGCAGTGTTTCTGGAGTTAATGTACTAATAAATCACTTTATTTATTATTATCAAGTTGTCGATTTGTTGTCATAGTTTTAGCTGATACAAGAAATTGACATTGATCACAGAGTTACCAAAATATTAGGACCTCTTTCCACATATGACATGGACCACTTTTTGAAGAGTCTTGTTATAAAGTGACAAAGTGTTGTCATATGCTAATGTTCATTGGTGGAATTAGTTATATTGGAAGCACTGCATGCAACTCTTTCCAGCTTTGAAACAGCCTACAGTATGTTGGAGGGCCACATTGCAGAAGAAGCCAAATTTAATGATTTGTGATGATTTTGTGTAAATGTAAGAAGCTTTGGTGGCTGCCTTTTAAATTCTTCTCTCTGCAGCAAAATGTCTGAAAGTTTTTCAGTTAAGTTTCATTTCAGTCATGGGGTGATTGTTTGTCTTTTATAGAAAGGGGATTGGTCTTTTTAATGTTGGTGTAAAACATCATGGAGGTTTTAACTGTCACATCTCCCCATGTTCATGTATTTGCAGCCGGGCTCAGACAGCGGCACTACAGCTGTCGTGGCTCTGATCCGAGGAAAACAGCTGATCGTGGCCAACGCTGGAGACTCTCGCTGCGTGGTGTCTGAGCGCGGTAGGTCCAAACCATTTACCTTGATACAAGTGTTGAACTATAAAATAATCAAATCAAAGTGTCAAATCAAAATGGCTCTCAGTTGAACTCGGGTATATCATTGTATGTTGTTAGCTCTGCTGTTTGTAAAGCTTGTATACTGACTATTAAACAGGCTGGTTAGAATTTTACTTCATGTCATAACAAAGTTGAAGGACGTTACAGTATTGTACATCAGCATGATGTGAAAAAGGTTGAAAACCCCCATATTATAAGCATATCTAAGCAAATGATATAGGTTGATCATTTTGAGACGCTAACTCCAGTGACGGGAAGGTTTTCAAGGTTGTTGGGATTTTTTTATGTCTCTTGGAAACCTAAAATCTGATTAAATGTTGGCATTGTTCATTTGAAGAGGTTTTATCTTGGCTGTCAAATTCTTTATTGCAAAAAGTAGTGATGTAGTCGTGTTACTGGGCAACAGCCGATCAAGTGTTTGGCTCTTGCATGGTTGCCCCTGAAATGCGTAGTGGCAGATCTTTTAGTGAAAGGCCTGTCTGTAATCTTGTATCAAATGTAAGAGCTCTGGTCTTGTGTTTGCTGTAGGAAAAGCTGTCGACATGTCGTACGACCACAAGCCAGAGGACGAGGTGGAACTGGCTCGCATCAAAAACGCTGGAGGGAAAGTGACCATGGATGGACGGGTCAATGGTGGACTGAACCTCTCCAGAGCTATTGGTATGGCTGACTTTGTGTGTGACTTTTAGATTAGTCTTGTAAGGACTCATATTTATTGAATCTGAATCAAACTGTATAGCAGCTCCTGGTCAATAATAATTATTTTCTGTTTTGGGTTCGAATCGGCACCCAAAAATGTTTGCATGCTCTACTCCTCTGAGATGACCACATCTGTAAGCAGAATGAGTTTCTCTTAACAAGCTGTTAACTTGGACTCTCAGGTGACCACTTCTATAAGAGGAACAAGCTTCTGCCTCCAGAGGAGCAGATGATTTCTGCGATGCCAGACGTCAAAGTTTTGACACTTAACGAGGACCACGACTTCATGGTCATTGCCTGCGACGGCATCTGGTGAGTTTGAGTGGTCACTGGCAGTTTGTCCCAGTAATTGATTATTCATTAGGATTCATGATTTCTTCTTTACAGTTGTTTACATCTGACAAACAGCTGTTTAACAGCTTTAAACAAAGTTATATAAACCTACAAATCTAGATGTCCGGAATTCAAGCTAAGCAGACAAAACACGCAGTCGTACAGCATATGCAGTGTTGGCAGGATGAGTGCAACTGTAACTTTAAATATAAAAGAATGGACATAGGCCAGTTGCCATGTTAACGCATGTGAGGTTGTTTTTCCTGTTGATAAGCCCTGTTTCCATATGTGTTGTGTGCAGGAATGTGTTAAGCAGTCAGCAGGTGGTGGACTTCATCAGTGAGAGGATCAAACCAGACCAGAGTGGCAAAGTCAGACCCCTCTCATCCATAGTGGAAGAGGTGAGTGAGAGTGTTACACACTGAATACTAGACAATAAATCAGTAGGTCAGAGTTTCTGTGACCAGATCGAGAGCTCGGGAGTCACAATCGCATGTCAGACATTAAAACAACTGGACCAATGGAAGTTTTCCTCAGTGTAGAAAAGGTATCTTTAAGCTTATTTAAACTAAATTGTAATGAACACTAAAAGCTATTAAATTAATCAGTTCACTCGTTGAAGACAGCTATGTTCGTTACCGTAAGTGCGATTAAAAAGCTGGCTGTATGTAGCCTAACTGTTCAGCCTAATTAGCCACATACCTTTTTAAAATATGGCAGAGTCTTGTAGAGTTGGTGAGATGGCTCAACCAGCCAGACGGTGAACCCACATTAGCACTAACGGAGGAGGACAGGATGAATGAGGGATAGTTTGCTGCTGTGTCCTACAGTCTTTTTAAATTTCACTAAATGTTTTGATGTCAGAAATAATATTTTATTTTGAATTTTACATTTGTTTCCCAGGAGAAACTTGAGTTTATATTGTATATCATTTTTATAATATGTAGAATTCAGTGGGTTTGTGTTGGAGGCTTGGAGGGATGATATTGTGTCTTCACACTGTGCTCAAGTGTTTAAGATTAAAATTGTATGGCCAGTAGAGGCACTACTGTATTACCGGTATTAATGTTGTGATTTCCACACAGGTTGAAATTTACAAAGAAAGTATTTTATCAGTCACTTAGATTAGTCATTGTTATCTGGCTTGTAGCCTTACTTGACGTGCATCTTTAATTTCAAATTGATAGCTGTTGGACCACTGCCTTGCCCCCGACACATCTGGAGACGGGACGGGATGTGACAACATGACCTGCGTCATCATCACCCTGCGGCCACACCCGTCCCCAGCTCAGTCAGACGACACAAAGAAGAGGAAGCACCAGGAGGAGGCAGAAGGGACCGAGCTGGAGGAGAACGGAAACGACAGCAAAAAGGCTAAAAGTGACTAAAGGCAAAGAGAAACTGTCCCAGAGGGAGCAGCAGGTCCCAGGCTACCCCAGATACACCAGAGACGCATTCTGTTCAAAATTAAATCCTGACCTCACAAACATCAATTCACCCTAAAACAGAAATTACAAATATTATACGGATGCTCGAAGATCGGCTGATTTACGATCATCAGTGTAGTTTTTTTGTCCTCTGTTTGAGGTGGATTCTCACTTTAACCCCCCTCCTCCAGTTGTTTCTTTTGTTCGCTCTCGTTGGAAAGAAGCTGGACACACTTTTACTTCTTAAATTTGGAAGAGGCAAACCTGCCACTCACTGGCATGCTGAATAGCACATCACTTTCCATGTATTTGTAACTAGAAGGAAGATGTCGGATGAACCAGTCTGCAGAGATTAGTGTGTATTTCTAAACATTTTAGAGATGTCTCACCATCTCTGCAGACATGAACTGCACGTTGTTATCGTTAAAATCTTTTTCCACAGTTTATTCTAGTGGAAGTTTGAGGGTAGCTCTTGTAGTGACCTGTATCTGATTGCTGTTCACATCATACAGTGTGACATGTATTTTCATTGCAGTTTTGCTATATGAAATATTTTACTTTTCTAAAATGAAACTGCACAATGCCCTGTGTTTTGTGCCCAAATTACAAAGCAGTCATTGTATCTCAACAAAGTGCCAAAAAACCCAGACAGAAGTGGCTGCAGATAGATTGGAATTGCATAAAGGTAACGGTAGAAAAACTGAGAGGATGTTGGTGTCCTTTTGTAGCCCAAATTGAAGATTCAAGATGCAGTGAGAATGTGTGTGTTAGTCTAGTGTTGCACTGAATGTGTCGGTACCCTGTTTCAGGTTCCTCTCTGATGTTGATATCCCATCCTGAGTTTGTTAAGAGGCAGTTTGTGAGTCAGTTAGACTCCAGCAAGAGGGCCTTAAGGATTTGGGGTACTAGTCCAGTTGCTCTTGTTTGCCATTAAATATTTTTTTTTTATTTTTCTCATTAGCACCCATTCACAGGTAAGGATGATTTTTTTTTTTTACAGTCTTGCTGGTCACATAACAGCCCAATCTTCAACAATACATCACTATCATCCTGCCTTTTTTTCCATTCCTGCTTTGTGTCTTGTCTTGATGAAAATCTGTAAATTTCCAGACAGAGAAAAGATGTGAGGGTTTTGGGAGCTAGTGTACTTTTCATCTGTAAGATCTGATAGCAGGGAAACGGAGAGAGACATAAAAGGCTCGTCACCTTTTATGTCTCCGTCTGTCCATCCAGAGAGAGGTGGTGATTGAAGCCCTGGACTCGCTGTCCACACACACCTTCCTCCACCCCATTTACTCTCCCTGTCTGTCCCCCGTTTCCACTGTAATGCCTTTTTAAGATCATCTATAGGACATGTGTTTTAAGTGAAAAGTATTTACACTCAACTGTAAATCTTTTTCATTTCTAATGAATCAGTTTTCTGGCTGTTTTTTTTTTTTTTTTTTAAAGAAGTCCTTTTTGTGAGCACACTCTGAAAACGCCGTGACGCTGGACTGTGGAGAGGATGCACAAGGTTATTTTTCGAGTGGAGATACAATTTGAAGTTCAGAGCACCAAGACAGTATAACTGTTTAGAAGATGTTTTTTTCTTCTTTATTTGCAGAAGCCTCATTTAAATCATGACTAAGTTTGTTTCTAGTGTACTATCTTGTCACCATGCCCTTTTTTCTGTACATAGTTTTTTCAATACTTGTAATTGAAGAAAAAGAAAAAGCCTTTTCTTTGTAATTGTGAGTAAATGTGACATTTTTGGTGCATACTCTTTTGACACCAGTATGTAAGTACATACAAATACATTTTTTTAAATAATGAGACAACTGTATTCCTGTGTATTTCTTTTAAAAACAAACCAGTGCTGCATCAGTTTCTTAATCGGAGGTTTCAGGGAAGTCTTTTATTGTGAAATTTTGTTCATAGATTTGATATATGTTGCAGAAGTTGAATTGAACAAAACATCTTTATCAGGCACAATCTTCCACTCAGCAAATATTGTTAGTATCCTGTGTGAACATAAATGGACACTTAGGTATCAATATGAAGGCGTCAATATTTTTGGTAGTTACTGAACATCAGTCTCCAAATACATGATGAAACTTCCCACTTCAGATGAATGGTTGTCAACACAAAGCAATGAATATATTTTTTTCAATGGCTCACTACATAATGTAGTTTAAATGGTATCTCGTGTTTCAAAGCCACAATAAAATATGCAGCAATTCAAAGCAAAGTTTGGATTTGAATTGCTGCATATTTAAGACTGATGATGTCCATCCAGTACTTTGGTGCTGAATCGCTCCTAGAACTCCTACCAGCCAGACTGATAGAAAATGTATTGAGTACATTAATGTTCCCCTGAGGATGAACCCAGAGCTTTTGTTTTATGCCATTCGCAGGCTAAAATGTAAACTTTGCACATAAGGTAGCAACGAAAAACTGAGTTAACAGACGACTACTGTACATACAACACACCACATTGTGTTTACATTAAATTTCTGAAAATAGGGATTAAAGACATGGGGGAAATGAAAGGAGGGGACACAAGAAGTGTAGAAGTAGAAGTTGGGTTGGGGTAAAGTCAGGTTTTCCATTTGTACACGTGTATATATGTGTGAGATTGTGTATGTGTAGTATGTAAGGGCGTAATGGAAATTCAGAGTATAAAACAACAGGAAACTCCATGGACCAAATATGAATGATACAGTTTTAATTTGCCCTGCCCTAACAGGAGAGTGAGGGAGATGTCAATCACAGTCTGTACACACCCACACAGGCATGACAAGAAAAAAGGAAAACCTTTAGGAGAAATAAGATTAATCAGCATTAATCACTTATTATCTGTTTTAAGGCTTTATAATGCATTTTTGTAACCAAAACAAGGCAGGTTTAAAAACAAAGGTGACTCACTTAGTTTAATTATAGGATGTTAAAGTTGACAAAGAGTCTACAGTCATGCTAGCGGCTCTGCAAGGCTAATATGCTGATGTTAAGCAGGTATACATCTTAGTTTAGTGTGTTAGCATGCTAACTTTTGGTAAACAGCAGTAAACACAAAGTACAGCAGAGGTTGATGTATTTAGTCTTGTAGGTATTTGGTCATAAAGCATTGGACTAGTTACAGATTTTGACCTGATGATGGCGTTGGATGACAAGTTAAGGGATCACCAAAGATATTGGAACTCATTCTGAGAGGTCAGTGAACGGAGTGTAACAAATGTCATGACACTCCATCCAAGAGCTGTCAAAAGGTTTCCGTGCTGCCTACTGCTGCATGGACAAACTCTACTTTCTTTGTGCAACAGCTTGTGTGCAGACGTTCCTGCAGATGGCAGCAAAGACATGTGGAAAAGTTATGCTGATGGTTAGCTATTTTATGATCCCTTAAAGCAGGGAGAGGTAACCATGTGCCATGAAGGGCAAAGAGTCTGGAGGGTTTCATCCCAACCAGAGAGTAAAGCTACTGACTCACACACGCCTTCGATCAACGAGGACACACTGACCAGTAACCTCAGTTTGCCCTCCATGGCACATGACCACAGTCCTCATGAAGACGCAGTGGGCATGTTATACTTTAAATCTCCATAGAAACAGCAAAGCAAAAAAAGGACAGACTTTAGTTTCCATCGGCCTCGGGGCCTCTCTGCCCTGCCCTGCCATTGGCTGCTGCTCTACAGCGCTGGTGGTTGCTCTGCTCCCCCCGAGGATCACTGTTGCTGCAGGAACAATAGAAAGCAAGAGAGGAAACACACCCTGTCCTTGGAATCTAAAAATGTCATCACACACACACACACACCAGAATACACACATTTTCTACCTCTCTTCAACAGGAAGGATGTTTTTTTTGTTCTTGTCTGTAGATTAGCGGCTTCAGTGGTGTGTGTGGATACAGTGAGTGCGTGCAAAGTTTGTTAGCCTGGCTGCTGATAGAGACACAAATACAGGCCAAAACAAACGTGGGTTTGTGTCTGTATCTGTGTGAACGTGACTATTTTGTCCTTGGATGTATAATGAATATGATTAAAACTACTCTGCTCTGTTCTTGGCTAGACTACTATCCCAAAAATGACTCCCTCCTCACCACTCAATGAGCACATGAACCATGGCTGCAAGGCCTTTTTTCAGCTACTGAAAATCAGCTGTTACCTATAGTATTTTGATTTCTATAGCGGTTTTCTTGTAAGACATGTTCGGCTGTTTCTCAAATACTTAGACCACTGTAAGTAGCTGCTCCAAGCTGATATCACTGCAGTAACTATAAAAAAAGCTTCTTAAATGCTACTACTGTGGAGCTCAGTGGCGGCCTTGTCCAGCTGTGTGTGTTGGGGGAGTTGCTTCTGTCTCCAGACTAAACTTGACTGATGGCTGTGGAAGAGAACCACAGGAGTCCAACTAGACCTGGCCTGCAATTGTACAGCAGTACAACTGTGTGTGTGTGTGTGTGTGTGTGTGTGTGTGTGTGTGTGTGCAATCTAACCAACAGGTCTTATATAGAAAGCTGGACCACAATAGCAGGTTGTACTTAGACACTGAAAGTATTCATCAAGATCTTTTTCGATCTCCTGCTCTCGCTGCTAAAACTGCATTGGCCTCGTTGCCCTCTCATTGTACATGAGTTCAGGAATGTCCCAACACACACACACACACACACACACAGTGTAAATACTTGCTGTGACCAAAAATGGTTAACTATAAGGTCTTTTTCAGAGTCACACACCTCTAATGTGCATTCACCACATTAGCAGTGATATAGGATTATTATAATAAGACATCACAAGTTAAAATAGCTTGATCTTATATGAGGTGTAGTTAGTTGTTGTAAAATGGATGTTACAAAATATTTAATGATTTATATTTTCCTTCCTCATTATGATCACTGTTTTGGTTCACTCTCACCACTCTCATAGCATCGCTTTCTGTGAGAATGCTCTAAAAAGCCACTGTACACTTCCTGCCCAGCACCAAGCAACAAACAGAGTTAGAGACTACCTGGTGAACATAGTGGAGCATTTAGCTAAAGAGCCAAATTTTCCCTCAAGAGTTGGTAGAGACCAAAAACAGAGCTAAAAGGAGAGTGAATGTTGGACTTAATTTCATCAGCTGGACACAAACATGACTCCCAATGAACGCTAGTGTTGATCCGAGTCAGCTGGATGTGTAAATAAGCAACTATAGCTAACGTGTTAGCCATATCAATTTTATAAGATGGTGATACGTCAGTGTTGTGTTTACAGATTACAGATTACAGATTACAGATGCCCCCAAGTAGCCAATAAATGACCCTTTAACCCCATAGTGCTGGCACACACACACACACACACACACACACACACACACACACACACACAGTGGATATAGGAGGATGTCAGAGTCAGCTGTTCAATTGCTGGCAGGACGTACCAGCATGTCAGTTCCAGACACATCCTCTGTGTGTGTGTGTGTGTGTGTGTGTGTGTGTGTGTGTGTGTGTGTCTTCATGTGTAATTGTAGAAAAACAGGAAAACTCCCCACATCCTTTTTTTCTTTTCCTCTCTTCCCTTTCACCTCTCTTGTGTCCCTCTTCTTCCCATTTTTTCACCTCTTCGCTCCGCTTCCTCTCTTCTTCCCTCCACTCTTTTACTATAAAATCCCTCCTCTTTGTCTCCTGATACTTTCCTTATTTTCCTTTCTATTTCCTTCCTTTCTGAACACGTTGTCTTGCCTCGTTCTCTCTCTTCCTGTCCTTGTGCTTCATCCTTCAACATATTTCACCAATTTCATGTAGATTTTACCTCTCAGACTTGATTCTAGGCTCTAATTTTCAGATCTCATTGTGGGAGGGACATTCACAGAAAATCGTCCACCTTATTATATATATATATATATATATATATATAAAACTGTCAATAACTTTTATTAACCGGCTTTGTTGCTGACACATAGAGTATGCGTTAGGCATAACGTCTATTTCAGTTTATTCAAAATACAATGTTTCAGTCATGAACTTTTGTCAGGCATCAGTTTCACAACTTAAACATCTCTATACAAGAGCTTCAGGCTGCAACAACCAATCAAAAGAGGAGCCAAGTCAGAAATACTTGAGATGATTACAACATCGATAATTGCTAAATATATATATATATATATATATATATCCTTAGAATTAGATAAATAATATTATGGCAAGATCTATTAAATACACATGAAAATAGAAAAATATAGAATAGAAATTTAAACAAAAAACTATCAGATGGGCAATGCAAAACAGATGATTTTTGTCAGTAAGTGAAGCTGTAATATGGGATAGGGGAGGCAGATTGGAAAGATAAGTGTGGACAGACAACATTTAGTTTGATGTTTTATGGTAATACACACAAACACACACACACACACCAACACACACGCAGACAGATATGCTGCACATGCAGGTACAAACGTGTGTTAAATATAAACATTAAGTCAGTGACATCAGGGTTCATCAGGGCAGCACATTCCAAGACCTCAAACACAGACACAGCTGATCATTCACAAACACACCTGTACGCACACACATACACACACACACACACACACACACACACACACACACACACACACACACACACACACACACACACACACAAGTGTGCATTCTGGAACTGATTCACACATATCAGGACATCAGTATGTACAGTAGGTAAACACACACACACACAGGGTGCGGTCAGAGAGATAAGAGAGAAGTGGAAACAAACAGCTGTCTGATCAGCGGACATACTGCTGCTCTTACATCACCCAACGTTTCTTCACTCTCTCATTCTTTCACTCTTCCTCAGCCACATATTCACCTTTCTGTGTTTATTCAGCATATTTGCCCTTTACCCACAAAAATTGATTTGATCTCTTCTCTGTTTTCTCTGCTTTTTTCTTTATCTCCTTTCTCTCATTCAAACATTTGTCCTCAGTTTAACAGTAAAGTACAGTATGCAGTGATCCTCCCTTTACCAACAGACTACTGAAAGCACACAGAGAAATGGGGCTTTATTTTACGAAGTGTTGAGAAGTTGTGTCGCATAACTAACCTTTGGTTTTAAAGTTGTACTTGATGCCTAAGCACAGCACTTTGGGTCTGAATGTCATACTTCGTCTACAATCTATCTTTTGAGTACGAAACATTATCAAAGGTCTGTGGCCCTACGTAGAGAACAGGGTCTGTGGTCCACTTGGATTCATGATGGTTCCAGTGGATTAGAAGAGTGATAAGTGTTCATGCAGAAAATGTATTGAAATATCCAAAGAAAACTTTCAAAAAGGAAGAAGCAGTCGCTCTAAGGTGCGTAAACCAACACACACCCACACCCATATGTAAGGGTTGAGATGACAGCAGTGTATTCAGCCGTGTTTTACTGAGCATAGCAGTGATCAGTGAATAAGTGGACAATGATTCAGAAGTGGTCTGAGGAGTTTCTGCAGACCTCTTGATAATTTGTGTGCATTGAAAACTGGCCACTATCAGAATCCAGTTTAAACACAACGAATTCAACATGGACACAACCTCTGTTCTTTGTGAACACTGAAATTACAAACTTTCAACAGCCACCTTTAAGGTTTTCAGGGGTAAAAATATATTTTTGGGCGAAGTATCACTTGAAGGTAAGATTTAGCTCCTTGCTGTGAGAATTTGCTATTTTTAGAGGAAAGAAAATTTGAGGAAATAATTGTTCATTCTTCTTTTCTGTCTAACTCTTTATAGTATTTTCTTTCCCTCTGTCTGATTTATCATTTTGAGACACAATCCTGCCATTGCTTTTGTTTCTCTCATATGTTCCTTTATCCCTTTTATTTAGTTAGTCATGGAGCAGGTCACAAGGTCCAGGTGAAAAAACATTTTAGGCTACAGCCCCTTTAGACAGTCTTTTGACAATATACTTTCTCTTAACAACATTAGTGAGAGTGAATAGTGTGTTCAGAGATAATGCTGCTGAAAATGCTTCCTGTTACCTACACGTCTGTTTTCTGTCAGTGAAAGAGCTGTTGTTCAGCTGTCACATGCATTAAGGCAGAGAGAGGCTGTTCTTCCTGCTATAATCAAGGGTCATATGTTAAACCAGAGCTTTGTCCAGTGTGGGACATGTTCTCGAAACTGATTAGACATTGAAAGAAGAATAAGCATTATGACACTAACTGTAGTTACTAAGAGAGACTTCTTTTTAAAAGTAGAAATATATACTTTTGCACATTCTTGAAAGATCTTGTGATTGAAGAAGTCTTGCTTCTCCCCACAGCTGAATCATCTTGTGACCGGGTTGAAAACCACCATCTCAGTAACAGACGTTTGATATCTCATGACTGAACCCACTGTTGATAATTATATAACCAAGAACCAAGAAAAGTTAACTTATACCATTTTTTTATAGCATCTCGTCAGCGCTTAACAATTAATGTGTGAAAATAGGACGAAGGAGATGTGATATTAACATGCAAGATCAGTTCAGTACAAACACACATCTGCACTGAGCTCCACAACCTGCAGAGCGTTAGAAAAGCAGCTGTACAGAAGATTTTCCTAAAATAACTTTACGTGACGGCATCTTTTTTATTCACACTGAAACCACTCATATGTTGAAAAATATATATTCCATAAAATTCAGGTGCAACCTTTTAAAGGCAATTTAGAGCTTTTACTTACTCTTTATACTGTTTGATCATCAGTGTTGGCTCATAAACAAGAAGAGTCCACAGCCATGCTAGTGGCTCTGTACGGTGCTTGTCTGGACCAAAGTGGTGGACTGACCGACCCACCGACCGTCTGACATTGTCATCCACAGAGCCATGCCACTAGCATGGCTAAAAACTCACTGGAAAACCATTTTGCTTAAAAAACCCTCAATATTTTTATTTCCAGACAGAATCTCCAGCACATTATTGATTCAGTGCCTCATTCAAAGGCACTTCAGCTGCTCTTCTTTAGGAAAGGAAGAAGAAAAGTATGCTTTATTCATTTACCCTCCTTTTACAAATAGGGGTTCCAGGGTTTCAAACAGGCCACTTTTAGCCACAAGATCATTTCATCCAACGTCTCTTGCAGATGAGGTTTTAGTCTCACAGGAAGCTTCAGGGTCTGAAACCTCTGATGATGAAGCTTAAAAACAGGTCACTGTATATGGATCTAACAGTACTTTAACTCAGGGTTGTATAAAGACTGGCCAAGTTTGAGTAAATATAGACAAAGCTTGTTAAATGTGAAGGTAAAATGGTAAATGGTGTTATTTCTACAATAATGAAGACTCAGTGTATTTTTCTACAGAAACATAGAAACTGTTAAGAGTCATCCTCCCTCTGCTCTCAGCTTCAACTTCTCATGACTCCTATCTGATGAACCTGACTCCCTAAAGTTACTACTTCAACATCACGTCACACACCCACTCTCTCCCCCCACTGTCTGTTTTGGCTTAAACAAACACACTCACACCCTACAAGTAAAACACAAACATATTCATACATGTCACAGTGCCGTCACTTTCACTGCATCTGAGGTTTTTATATCTCTGACAACGTGTTGTTTACGTGCAACGTTCACTTGTCTGTTATTTTAATATGAAGACAAAGATTCAAATGTTTCTTTAAACCATCAGACCTGAAGTGTAATAAAAGTCAAACTGTCAAAGACCTGTTGTCTTCAGACCACAGAGAGTCACTGGCTGCAGAGATGTATTGAAGCAGCGTCTTTGAACTCTACACAGCTGAAAGTGGGCCTCTCTCTCTCTCTCTATCTCTCTCTATCTCTCTCTCTACATTATGTGTCAGCTCACACAGTTGAGAAAAGGACAAAAGTTCTGGCAACAAGCCTGAAGCCTGGTCACTGGGAGCCGTGTGTGTGTGTGTGTGTGTGTGTGTGTGTGTGTGTGTGTGTGTGTGTGTGTGTGTGTGTGCACGTGCGTGCATGCGTGTGTGTGTGTGTGTGTGTGTGTGTGTTCCAGCTGGTTACATCTGGTTTAAGAGGCCACAGAGGGAGCACAGCTTTCTCCCACCTCTTAGTATCAGTTACTAATCCCTGTTTCCCAGAAGTGTGCTTTTGTGTGTGTGTGTGTGTGTGTGTGTGTGTGTGTGTGTACGAGCATTTAAGCCAATATGTGATGGGACTTACGGAAATTCTATTATTGCAACAGACAACAAACGTAAACTTGAAATGATGCATTTGAAATTTCCAGATAATGAAAATCTTGAGAAAAGTGTTGTTTAATTAAAGTTTGATTTGATAAATGTCATGGCGACAGCTGTTCCATCCTCCTCTTTCTTTTTATGCTTCTAGTTTATTTTATTAATCTCTGTGTGATACTAACCTCTGCTCTTTATTCCACACCTGCCGACTACTCACTTTCCCACCTCAGCTCATCACCTGAACCAGCCATCTGCCCACCGAGCTGCTTCTTATAGGCTACATGCTATCTGTTATGGGTCTGGTTTTTACTCCCCTGAGTCTGCTTTTCAGGACCATATCTGTGATCCAGTGTTACAGGAAAGACGATGATTTAATTAAAATCAAGTTTATTTCTGTAGAATCAGCTCTGTCATTCACCACGCTCTGTAAGAAAAGATAAGATAAGCCCTTATTGATCCGCAGAGGAGAAATTCAGGTTGCAACAGCACAAGGACACAAGAAAGTATAGAAAAAATGGACATTGCAAATTAGCTTGTGTGTGTGTGGCATTGGTTTATGCTACATGCTTGTCCCTATACAAATAAACATTAAATAAAATAAATCTGAAATAAATATATGTAAGAGTAATGTGATACCATCTACTATAACAGTCTACACCAGAATAATATATAATATGATTAAGTAATGATACTAAGTGTTTGTCTGTATTAATATAGAAATTGAATATAGTATAAAATGTAATGAAACAGTATAACATATTAACATAATCTAGTATAATATAGTATGAGATATAAAATACAATATAAGGTGAAATATAGTATAACATAATACATAGTATAGTACAGCAATACAGCATGGAATATAAAATACAATATAGTATATTTAGCCCTGTATGTTTAGTCAGCCATTCAACATTTGCTCTGGTGTGAGTGTTTATTGTCAACATGTGCACGGTCAGTGTGTTGCAGTGAGTCTTGACCTTGGTCGTCACTTCCAGAAGAAACTCCATCACTCAGCACATAAAGCCAGTCTTTGTGGATTAAAATCCACATACTTCGTCTCTCATTACTCACCTTAGTCATTAAAACTGATCGGTCAATAGACCTTTTTCACTGTAGACGTTTCAACACGTCATGGTAGGAAAAGCACAGGTGTAATTAATAACTTTAATGATGGCTGTATTTCATGTGAGCCAATTCCAGGTTCCTGCTGGTGCGCATGCAGGCTCAATGTCTTGGCTCGCTGGGAGACTTAACTGACCGGAGCACTCGTTAATGTTATTAATTACACCTGTGTTTGTCCTGCTATGTCTACCATAAAAGAGGTCTGTAAGTGCAGCCTGGGGCCAGTTTCACAAAGACAGACTTTGACTATGGCTGCGATCAAACTAATGGTCAGACTTCAGACAGACACCTAAAGTCATCTCTTGCACAAAGCCGTGTAGTTCTAGACTATCTTAAGCACGGCTAATTTGCCATGAATTCTGGGTTAATTAAGACTTTTTCCAAACTGAAAAACATGGCTGACAAAGCATCACATCGCTCAGCTCAGTTCACTCCAGCAGAAAAACTTCGCCTTCTGGAAAAAATTAAGTTACAAGGACATTTTAGTGGGAAGATTCAGCGAAGAGTGTAACAATACAAATTAACATGAAATCTAAATGCAGTGTAGACGTGTAGCAGAGCTGAGAGGCTTCTTAATTTCCTTGGACAAACAAAAACTATGTCCTCACTGCTGTATATCTCCAACAAGTCTCATTGCTCACTCCACAACAAACCACAAATTATGAACCATGTTTTGCTCTTTCTTTGTCCTGTGGTGCCAGTGGTCAGCAGGTGTCACTGTCTGTCTGATTGTCAGGATACTGTAAATGGACATACTCTCTAATTAAACTTGAAAACCCAACTCTGTTTAAATCAACATTCAGGAGAAGAGAAAGCTTAGGCCCTGCACACCTGGTACACTCACACAGGTGCTTTCACTTATTTTGGCTGATTCCACCTCCTCTCAGGAGTGTGTGGCCGCCTTGACTGACATCTCCCTCACTCTCCTGGTAGCTTTGTTGCACCAGTTTGGGCGGGACACATTACACCTTTTATCAACATTATTGGTACATGAAGTCCAGTGACCTCTCATAATTCCCATCATATATCTCTGACCTGTGCAGAGGTCTAATCAGCCAGAATAAGTGAAAGCACCTGTGAGTGTTTGCAGGTCTACCAGCTCATTTAAGCAAAACCATAATATCATGTGCTTGTTATGACATACATTTCCTTTTCTAGCTATTTCTGAGCAAAATATTATCCTTGTCTGGTACCAGAATGTACAAAATATTACGTCACTGAAATGAAGCACAGAAATATTTACTTTCCTTTAGGTTGGAACCACTGGTATTCTTGAACAAAATATTTTAAAATAGTGATTGAAATTAGTATAGGCCTCAAACTGATTTAGGTAGTAAGATTGTTTTTTTGTTGTTGTTTTTACGTATTTTCCATGTGTGGCATTATTTCAGTTAAGAAACCCAAATATAGCTGCTGGGAGGTGTTCGTATTATCTGAGAATCTGTAAATACTGAACCTTACTCTGCTTAGCACATATTCCATTTGACGAATCATGTTTATTCATATGTACAGGGATGCGGTCAGGATGTGGAAAAGTGGTGCATCTTGACCTTGACCGTGATGTATGTGGTGTTATCTGCAGTAATGTGCTTTATGTAAACGCAGTGGTCAGCTGTTGTTAGCAGTCCACAGGAGAGACGCACCTGTGGAGCGGAGGAGAGTAGGACGGAGCTGTGGGGGGGTTAACTGTACGTGTCACACTGTTTCTCAACTGTGTGAGTGCCACCTGTGAACTTTGAACGCACATGCAAACACATATGCAATCACCAACGCACACCAGGTTATTCAAATAGACAACCTGTAGAGATGGAGAGCAAGAAACAGGGAGGAAGAGGTGGTGTGACGAGCTGGGACAGAAGATGACACAGAGAGAGAAACCAGAGGGAAGGAGAGGATGTGTTTGACTGGAAAATACAGAAAAAGAGTGATAAGGAAAGGAAGGAAAAGGAGGAAAAAGTGTGTTTGTATGAGAGTTGAATGGACAGAGATAAAGCACGTTCACTCGCTCAGTAAAGATTCCAGGAGTGTTTGAATCTGTTCAGGTACTGTAGCTGTGTCTGCGTCTGTATGTGAACTTGTACTCACCACACTGAGGGGCCAAAAATCTGTTCACACAGTCACACTCTGAGGACTCAAGTCCGTATTAGTGTAAGGAAGTAAGAGATTACGAGTTAAGGTTAGAGCCAAACAACCCTCATAGTGGTGGTCAGGCTGAGACCAGGTGGCACAGAAATCGGTGTCTTGATGAGTTTGATTCTGCGTGGTGCAGTGCCAAGGGCCACATAGTCATTATTTCGGGTCACTTATTTTTTTCATTCACTTCTTCAGGCAACAGAGATTCCTAAATTAGCACCAAGCTCATAAGCACAGGAATCATATTGTACAGTATATAATAGTGCTTTTTTTCACAGCAGACATTGTGACTTAAGGAAAAGCATGTGTTACTAACAACATTAACATTCAAGTGACATGTGTGACACTACATCGGAATTACACAAAATCCCTGTGTCGCCACTTAAACTTGTCAAAAGGACAGATACGGTTTCACACAAGAAAAAACAAGTGTCCCAAAAGGCAGTGTGTGGTGTAAGGTGGCCAATGGGGCCACTCATTGGCTCTGCTCCTAAAGGCTGGTAGTGGTTATGGTTAAAGTTAAGTCTCCAGGGACTGAATGTAAGTCAGTCTAAAGAACCAGAGGAGGATTTCACCTTTCACTGATGTTAAAGGTTGAAAATCTGTGGATCAAACTGCTGCATCTAAACATTTACTGAACATAAATGAGAGACTTCAGATGCTGTGATCTGTGAAGTTTTGTTTCTCTTTCTGTCACTTTCTATAAGACCATTTATCTGTTAGTGTTTCTCTCTCCTCCTCCCCGTCTGTCAGCCCCTCTAACCGTCTTTTCTTCACTTCCTCTTAACTGCTGTCTCTTTTTTGAACACACACACACACACACACACACACACACACACACACACACACACACACACACACACACACACAGAGCAGCTGTCTACACACACATTGATTGGGTTAATAGCTTGTTAGGAAAGTGGAGATTGTATTTCAACTCTGCTCGTTAAGAGTCAGCACTGATGTCACTCTGGCCCCTCTTTATGTTATGTAACACACACACACACACACACACACACACACTGAGACAGGGAGAGAGGCTATAAAATTATAAAATGGGCTGGAACTGAGCCTTGAGAACTGGCAGTTTATCCTTTTGTGTGTGTGTGTGTGTGTGTGTGTGTGTGTGTGTGTGTGTGTGTGTGTGTGTGTGTGTGTGTGTGTGTGTGTGTGTGTGACTGTGACTGTGACATTTCACAATAAGAAGCTAAACATAAATGTACTGTATGTTACTTGTTTGTTGTTACCACCATAATAATAAAACACATGTCCAATTGAGTAAAGGTGTTTAATAAAACTACACCATAAGAAATTGCTGGATAATTAAATATTTTTGCACATAGTGGTTTTAAACTGTTTGGTGTCACTTTTTTTTTCACAACTATAAGTCTGTAAATAACTAAAAGCAACTGATAGACAGCCAAACACAGGATGTGGCCACATCTGTCATTCTAAACAAGTACAAAACTTTGTCAACATGATGGTGAAAACACATTAAAAGAGCTTTGGAAACCATTTTGAACAAATACCTCAAAGAGTTTAGGGTCTGATTTCACATAATGATGTAGGGCATTTTCATATCGGTGCTGCCTGTGTTTACAGTTAAAGGTTTTCAGCAGCTCATTGTATCAACATCTGCTCAGTTTCAAAGTGTTTGGGAGGTGTTATTACTTGGTTCATTAATAGGCCTGATTAGATTTACAACCCACAAAGGGGGACATTTTATTACATTTTGACAAAATATTTAATTATTTTCTGTTTTTACATAATCATTTGTTACAGGCCATGTGAGGTTTGGATCGCAAATAAAAAGTACAAATCAAAACCGTAGATCTGCTGACTGGAGACCAAGACAATAAAAAAAATGTTGCACACCATTTACAGTCTTTCTGGTATTATTTTCCCACCAGATTTCCAATTCATGATTATTATATTTTGAAAAATAAGCTATAATTTGCATCACTCATAGCCATTCCCACTCGTAGAGGAGAATAACAACTGAATAATATCAGTAAGTGGGACCTGGCACTGCTCGAGTCACAGAGCAGCTGATCTAACCAGAACAAAGTCGGCCTTCTCATTACGTACGCACTCTGTGTTGTCAGGTAGAGCAAAGCAGTTTGTTTCCCAGACAGCGTTAAGTCAGGGCAATGCCCCCCCGCACTCACTGCCTCAAAGAACAGAGACATGCCACTAACCAAATGTCACATGGCAGCCTTCAAAATAAAGCTCTTGCATAACCATGAGGGCCTGGAAGCAGAGAGTCTGTTTACAATGATCCAGTCTGAAGTTGGATGACTTTCTGTGGGCGTCTGTGACTGGTCTGTTTTGTGTGTGTGCGTGTGTGTGTGTGTGTGTGTGTGTGTGTGTGTGTGTGTGTGTGTGTGTGTGTCTCCATGCCCCCAAACATCGCTCACATCTTATCCCTTCTCTTCTGATGTGCGTCAGCTGAGCACAGTATGGTTGTTGCACTTGGTTATCACAAAGCGCGCAGTCTAATTCCAAAACATTACTTCAGACACAGCAACACATTCAGTTTGGAGCCCAATCAACCAACACAAACCACGTGTTGAGGGCCTGTTTTATCTGCGCCATCCTGACTGTTATTTAAAGTCTCTTTCTGGTAAAATTTATGAAATCGTGCTGGTTAACAGACACAGAAATATATAAAAATATGATACAGACAAACTTTATCTATGTGTGTACGTAAAAATAAAAAAACACTTATTCTCATTTACAGCCTGTGGGCTCTCACAACGTGGAGGAGGTGCAAGGTTACATACATCCAGGAGTTATATTTAAACACACACACATTCCCAGTCCCACCACTGAGCACCGAGCCTCAAAATCAACAAAACACAGCATGTATTATACCAAATATTCTTTATTTCTCAGGGTATAAAACTTCTGTACAAACACATGTTTCTGTGACTGACGTCGTCAGTGAAACAGAGAATTCAGCGTGAGCAGATTGCAGCGGCGTGCTCTCTGTCACAATGTTTTAACATGCAGGAAAAATGAAAACACAGTGATGTTTCGCTCAGGCTGAGTGGGATGGTTTTCCTAAGAGAAGATCTCAGCTGGTGTCTCATGAGAGTGAGCTCAGGTGTGCTTTAGGGGGTATCAACCCCAATAAAACAATTAAATCTCAAGAATGAAACATTCTGTCCGTTTCCCCAGGCTGTCTGCTTTTGTTTAAACTCGCTGAACTTCATGAGATATTCTTGTGCAATCAGCAATAAGAAATGTGGGGGTATTTAGTGTCGAGTAAAGTCTGCTAAAAACTGATTTGCTTACAGTAATCCGAAGCCCTTCACATACAGAAAAACAGTTTCATTTTGTATCCTGACTCACACTGGTTTCAATCATTGTTGTATATCTTTACTTTCCATCCAATAACACTTAACACTTGCTTACTGAAGTCATCAGTACAGACAATTAACAGTGCAACTGGCTTTTATTCACATTTGTCAATGTGAAAACACAATTAAAACCAAATTAATCACAATAACTGAAGTCAGCCATTACAGCGACTGTGTATCTTTCAAATCTCACAGTGTGTCATGCTCATTTGGTCCAAAAGCAAAAATCAAAGTCCACATCCAGACTTTGCACCTGTCCAGAACATCAACATTTCTGTCCAACCTTCAATAAAACACATCATGTCTCATCTCTGACTGTCTTTATGCGCAATACTTCACTTTCAGAGATCCATCTGTTCGACATTACAAGGCCGTTCATCTGTCATACAGGACATGTACTGCTGTGGATCAACCAGCCTACTCCAGCTCCTGAGAAGCAGTTAAAACATTCAAGCGAGACTACTGAAAGAAGAAATAACGCAATCTTAGTCTCACACGTGAAAAGTTGGATTCATGAGCAAACAAATGCACAATTCTTCAGTTCAATACGCTCAGAAGTTTTACTGCTACAATCTTACTTGGTCTGATGTGACCGGTAGCTTTTGCAAGTCTGCTAACTTGCTATATAACTAACATCACTGATTCAGCTGACTTCATGATTACTTTGTCTACTTGTGTTACTGTTAAACTGTGTTTTAGCACACAACATTGTGGCGAGAGTGGACGCTGATCAGGAAAAGTTACATGGACTTACTTTAAAGGATTATAGCATAAGATTAATTTAAAAAACAGACAGAGTCATCCTCAAATCCTGGTCAAAAACATATAAGATATTGTCATGAGTTATATAATTTATGCTGTTTTAATGTATTTAAACAGAAATAGTTTAACACAGGTTTATATTCCTCTCAGTATAAATGCAACATAAATATCACACTGCATGCAAACAAAACCCCTGTGATGAGATACTTAAATGTAAGTGACCTGACAGAGGAAATTCCAGCTATCATAAGGGTCTGCGTGACCTTTACCCTACTTAAATCCACCATCAGCCAAGACTGCACACAAACAGCAAGACAAGCAACTTATTATGCCTTTTCCCTCGCAAGAAACAATGCATTTGCTGAGTTAAACATCGACACAGTGAACCCATTCAGTCACAGCCGTAACATCTTCAGCAGAAAACTACCAAACAGCTCCAGTAACTTTCAAATCAGGAGGCACAGTTTTCCACTCAGGCCTAAACCCAACATGACCAAACATTTCGAGTTGAGATACATCTTAGATGAAGTTAGATGAAGTACATGTATTCGTATACAACTTGTAGCCAGATTGTTGAATAATCCGCAGGTCAGTTTGGGTTAAATAAGGACATTTTTGTTGAAAAGTCTGGTAGGAAACAAATTTCGGTGCCGATATCAGGCTGTAGTTGTGTTCAGTGTCTTGAGACACTTAGCAGAGCGTAATAGAAAGTTTAAAAGAGAGTAGTGAAACAATTGGGTGAAAATATTCCACAGAAGTCTATAGACACGTACAAATCCTCTACTACGATTGTACAAGTTCTGGCAGTCTTGTCTCAGTTCACAGTAACTAGACAGAAAACACGAATGCCAAACTGTGAACATTTTAACTTTAATTTTAGTTTGCTATAACAAACATATGTGTTAACTAACACATTTTCTTCACAGTACAGTTAAATTTAAAATGAATTATTGTTCATTGAATTTCAAGGCACACCACAGCTCTCTCCTTTTCACACCAGTAGAGAACTGAAAAATAGATCAGAAAAACTGCTTCACTTTTGCAAAATGAACCGGGTTTTCACTCTACACTTAATCCTGGGCTAAGACGCCTTTTAGCCCGGAGTTTACAGCTTCCTCAGCTCCGAGCTAACAACAATTTCACACTCAGAACATTAGCTGTCCCCCACCCTTAGTCCAGGATTTACTAAAACCCCCTCCAGAGCTGGATTATTGTTGACTTTTTCAGGATATTATCAGAAACACAGGTTTAAGATAACTGATGTGAATTAGTTAGAAGAAAAGCAGCACAATATATTATTTGTCAAATGAAATGTTGTTGTGAGATGGATAAAGAGTGAACACTGTGACGATGTTAACCCTGAACCGTGACATTTTAACATTGACTTATAACCTTTGGGTTACTAGTCGGACAAAGGTTTAACTTGGCCCTGATGGGGTTTAGGTCACACTTCAGGGTGGCCTGGGGCTAAGAAATGCAAGAGTGAAAATCCTTTTTTTGTGTTTATGTCTGATCAATATGAATGATTATATTGCATATCCACTAAATAATGTCAGATCTGCTTTAAATCCATTACAGACTGCATACTGGTTGCACCCTTTTTCTTTTCTGCTGCAGTGACTCTAATACAAAGAGCCATTCAGATGTGGGCACCGTAGAGAAAGAGCTGTAAATTATTGGGGTTTGTTCTTGTTTTAGTGACTACAATGTACAAAGGAAGGTGTGGCAGTTGAGAGTTTGACAGCCACACATGTTGTGTTTTAGTTTGCCTTTTTATTTCTGCTTTACAACATACAAAACGTAATCTATTGGAGAGAGAGCAGGCTGCAAAACTAACAGAGCGCACAGTAGATGTATGATGGACAATGGATGTCTCTGTAATATTAAAGCATTAACGGATGCAGAATGGTAGAAATGATCATCGGTTAGCGCTGTAATAAAGCAGAAGATCATATTT
>SEMN01001779.1:0-27612 GCA_005408345.1 Macquaria australasica | reverse complement strand
ACGGTAGAGAGAGACAGGTGGAAGAGAGAGACAGACAGTAGAGAGAGACAGACAGTAGAGACAGGTGGTAGAGAGAGAGGTGTTAGAGACAGACAGACAGACAGGCGGTAGAGAGAGACAGACAGGCGGTAGAGAGAGACAGGCGGTAGAGAGAGACAGGCGGTAGAGAGAGACAGGTGGTAGAGAGTTTTTTTGACTAAAACATATTGATTGCTAACATTAACGTCCCCAAATGAATTGAGTTGTGATTGGTTAACAGATGTGAGGTGACAGCAGCAGATGTGTGTTTGTAGTTTTGAGGATGTCGGAGGAGCAGACGGTGTCTCTGGTTGATGTTCTAGAGGAAGATGAAGAGCTGGAGGAAGAAGCTTCAGCCGTATTGGCAGGAAGTGACTCTGATCACTGCTCATATCCTCAGGTTAGTGCTGGGGTGTGTGTGTGTGTGTGTCCATCCATCCATCCATTTTCTTCCGCTTATCCGGGACCGGGTCGCGGTGGCAGCAGGTTCAGCAGGGTTGTCCAGACGTCCCTCTCCTCGGCAACGCTTTTCAGCTCCTCCTGGGGGACCCCAAGGCGTTCCCAGGCCAGATGAGATATATAATCCCTCCAGCGTGTTCTGGGTCTGCCCCGGGGCCTCCTACCAGTTGGACGTGCCCGGAACACCTCCAAAGGGAGGCGTCCAGGAGGCATCCTAATCAGATTCCCGAACCACCTCAACTGGCTCCTTTCGATGCGAAGGAGCAGCGGCTCTACTCCGAGCTCCCTCCGGATGTCCGAGCTCTTTTCCCTATCTCTAAGGGTGAGCCCAGCCACCCTGCTGAGGAAACTCATTTCGGCCGCTTGTATCCGCGATCTCATTCTTTCGGTCACTACCCAAAGCTCATGACCATAGGTGAGGGTTGGAACGTAGATCGACTGGTAAATCGACAGCTTTGCCTTCCGGCTCAGCTCCCTCTTCACCACCACGGTCCGGTACATCGCCCGCATTACTGCTGATGCTGCACCGATCCGCCTGTCCATCTCACGCTCCATCTTACCATCACTCGTGAACAAGACCCTGAGATACTTGAACTCCCCCGTCTGGGGCAGTAACTCGTGTGTGTGTGTGTGTGTGTGTGTGTCTATATATCTATATCTATATATATATATACATATATATATATATATATATATATATGTATATGTATATATGTATATATATATATACACAGCTCTGCTGTAAGTTCTCCCTTTACAAAGATTCTAATGTTCAGGTGTTAATTTAACTACATGATCCCATTTTCTCTGAGTCACCTCGTGAGTCTCGTGTGGATCAGATCTCAGAAATCTAAAATGTGTAAATGCATCTAAGAAGCATTGAAGACGGATTGAAATGTGATTGTTCAAACCAGATGTTGAAAAGGTGTAAATGCATCCATCTCTCGTGATCCTTCCTCCTCCCACAGTGTAACTACGTCAGTAAGCAGACCCACTGACTGTCTGTCTCCTGTGTCCTGCCCATAACAGCAGACAGGTGTACAGGTGTACCTAAAGTGACCGCTGAGTGTATATATCACTATACTGTGTGGGTCACAGGAACACACTCTGTAAGCTAGGTCCAAACTGACGGCTTCAGGTTTGGCGGTGCTCGCTGCGCGGCTTTTCATTTCAGGACGGACGAGTTTGAAGGTCGTTTCTGTTTGTTTTTTGCTCACTTTGTTGAATACAAAGTTCAAACTGGCATTTGTTGTTCCAAATACTCGACTTCTTTCTTTACAGGGATTTTATAACGCCGATAAAGTGAATAGAATATTGATCCTTCCTCGGCGTTGAGGAGCTGGATCAGAGTGTGCAGTCGTGTCTCTGCTGTTCTTCTAATAACTAGCCGACTTCTGGCTTCTTCACTGAAGGTTTAGTTTGTCGCCCCCTGGTGTTTCGGAGAATATTGCAACAGAGACTATATATATATATAAATAATGTGTGTGTATATGTATGTATATATATATATATATGTATATATATATATATATATATATATATATATATATATATATATATATGTATATATACGTATATATGTATATATATGTATATGTATATATATACACGTGTGTATAACCCTCTTGCAGTAACCCCACACTGACCAGCAGATGGCAGCAGAACACTATGTGTTTGTCTGTGTGTGTGTATTTGTTTTTATGTGTGTATTTTCTGTGTTTGTATTTCAGGGATATGTGAAGCGTCAGGCTCTGTACGCTTGTAACACCTGCACACCAAAGGGAGGAGAGGCAGCAGGAGTCTGTTTGGCCTGTTCATACAAATGTCACGAAGGTCACGACCTCTTCGAACTCTATACCAAGAGGTCAACACTCACCTTTAAATATTTGATTTATTTATTAAATCTATAACATTAAATATAATTGTTTGTAGTAACCTGATGCTCTGATTAAACATGTTTTTAATGTTAAATGTGTCAGAGGCTTGTTGTGAAGACATAACATGTTATACGGACACTGATGGATCAGTCAATCAGACTTTAAACCAATCGATCAGTTTATAAAGGTGAAGTTCATGAAATGCAAAGTATTAAACATTAAATCTATGTTCAGATTATTAATAAAATCATAAAACCTCTATCAGCTGATATTCGACAGATTTGGCATTTCTGTGAACAAACGTGATGTGACTCTTCTCTGGTTTTTGTAGGAACTTCCGCTGTGACTGTGGAAACAGGAAGTTCACAGAGCTGCAGTGTAAACTCTACCCTGTGAGTTCAGATTACATATAATGATGTAAACATTAATTACATTTCATTTAATTAACACCAACAGAGTTCAAGGCTGATGTTAACTGGTGCCCATAAAGACACGAACTCTGATGGTGTGTATAGATTGTCCTAAATCCCTGTCAGGTCCCCAGATCATTGTTTACAGTCAGGTCAGATGCCTCTTCGCTGATTGTTGATTTTAAAGTGATATTTATATTTAACATTACTGCAGGTAGTGTGGAAATCACAGGGCATGAAATGTGTTTTGTCCTGCCCTGTCAGTTTCTGTATATTGTTTCTCTTGTATTAATCTGGAAAAGAAATTTTTAAAAAATGGTGCAGGGTGTTTCAGATGATTTTTAGATTAAAGGTGGTCCCCACAGTGAATGTTTAGGTCAGGTGTCCTCACTATGTCATAAAGGTGTGTGTGTGTGTTTCAGGAGAAGGACGAGGTCAACAGTCTGAACAAATACAGTCATAACTTCTTTGGAGTTTACTGTACCTGCAGTCGGCCTTACCCAGACCCAGACGACCAGGTGAGATACACACCTGAACCTCACCTGACACCTGTCCACCAGGTGTGCTCTGGTTCCTTTATTAAAACTGTGTCTGTGATTGGCTGGTTTTGTCTCCAGGTGGAGGATGAGATGATTCAGTGTGTGGTGTGTGAGGACTGGCTGCATGGCAGGGTGAGTCCAAGAAAATACCTGACATAGGTAGCAACAGTACACCTGAGTCCAAGGTGTAAGTATAAAAGTTAGAGGTTCTCCTGTGATCATCAGTCACAGGTGTGTTTTAACTCAAAGTCCACATTTAGTTCAGTCCGAACGACCTGTAGTGCTCAGTGTAACTATAACGTAACTCGCTGTAACTAAGTGTAACTATAATGTAACTCAGTGTTCGTAACTCAGTTATAATGTTACTCAGTGTTATAACGTAACTATCACAGTGTTTCTACTGAAATAAAACCAACAAATGGTAAAATGGCTGCATTTATATATCAGCTTTTATCCAAAGCACTTTACAATTCATATTCACTCTACAGTCATTCACTCACCGACGGCAGCAAGCTACCATGTAGTGTGCTGGTCTGACCATTGACCAATTTGGGGGTTATGGACATGTGGACACTTGGACATGTGGACAGGAGGTGCTATTCTTTCAGTTATTGATGCAATAATCTATTACATCAGTCCATACGTTTCCCAATCAAGGCAATATTTTTACTAATAACTAATAACTAACTGTAGATTTTCATTGAGTGACAGTCAAAAACTGTTGATTCCTCTTGTCTAACATCAGCTGACATCTGATTTATCTGTATTTCATATTTACCACAGCAGAACGTTGAAACTGGGTGTACAAACTGTTGAACTGCAGGAAATGAAGCTGACTCTGAATTAAGTTGTGTAGCTGTTGTGGCCCCCTCTGCTGGCCGACCGTCACTGAACTCACCTGTTTGTGTTTACAGCACCTGGGCTGTGTGGTTCCAGACTGTGTGGAGCTGCAAGAGATGATCTGTGAATCCTGTATGAACAAAAACCCTTTCCTCTGGACCTACGCTGCTCACCTGGCAGGTAAATACTTCTGTTCATCAGTCAAGTCAATTTTATATATATATCCCAATATCACAAATCACAAATTTGCCTCAAAAGGTTTTACGGTCTGTACAGCATATGCAACCTCTGACCTTAGAGCCTCGATTCAGATCAGGAGAAACTCAACCCAAACACCCTTTAACAGAGAACAATTTCAGGTGTCACCAAACAGGCCTGAGTCACATGGCCTCCTCTCCACCATGGAGACCTGGACGAGGACACACTGCACACGCATACTCACACACACAAACATAGATACAGAGGCAGAACTCAAGCACGGCATTCACAGAGAGAAAGAGAGACGGCCAGACACACAGACAGACATAGAGAGAGAAACACTGTTGTGACTTTACATATTCCTGCCAATGGCAGCACTGTACAGTAAATGTGACACCATTAGTAGAGTTAATACTCTGTTAACACACACACACACGTAGTTGGTGTGTGTGTGTGTGTGTGTGGACACAGAGGACAGACCTGATGGCTCTGTAGGCAGACCGCAGGGGATCCAGGAGGGGGTCTAATGTTGGCGTAGTATGTCCTGGTTCTCTGTTTGACTGGTATAATGTCTCTCTGTTGTGGTTATTAAAATGTGATGTGTTCAAGATACCTCTGAAAACAGGGATGGTATTAGTACTGATGGTATTAGAGACGGTTGGAGGTGTTATTACTGTCAAAATGTTTCAGCACAGTGTAAAGTAAAAGTGGTGGACAAGTATACCTCTCCTGTTCATCTTACACTTCCTGTATCTGTGATGTACTTCCTGTTCAGTTCCAGGTGCAGCAGCACAGGTGAAGGAGGAAACGGGAGCGGACGAGTCAAACGCAAACCTTCCTAACAAAGAAGAAAAGGTGAGGAGATTAAACTAATTAACTCTGTGTTAAAGTTAAAATCCTTCAGATGTCAGTTGGTTACTATGGTAACAACAAGTTTAATACTACACCAGGTATCAGTCAGATCATCTCTGAATTACACGCTGTAATCTGAACAACAAAAACAGATCCACGTAACCAATAAACAACACCAAAATACGAAATACTCGCCTGCGAATATTATACATACTCCATTACATCAAAAGTAAACCAGTCTACTTGCTATACAAGAAACACAAACAATCAACAGGTCCGGAGTTGGGATACGACGTCTGTTCCGCACAACGTGACCGGTTGATGCCTTTATTTGCTGTGCAAAAGCTCAGAAAAATCGACTTTGTTCCCAAAAAAATCACGTCTTTTTTTCGCTGCGTCATATTCGCTTTCTGTGTGAAAGTACTAATGACAAAAAGAACAGTTCGAAAAAATATGTTGACATGCGAATTCATCACACGAAAAACTGCCTCCGGTGTGTAAAGGCCTTGAAGCTGAAGGAAAATCTAAAAACTGGATCAGATTCTGGACTACACATGCCCAGATGAACCAGGTCCAGATCTGAGATCTACCCCTAACCCTCCTCCAGAGTGCAAGACAACAGCACGGTGTGTTTACTGTCAATTAGAAGAAACATGAACAGAGAGACAGTAGAACGACAGACAGACAGACTGACTGACTGACTCAGGTGAATGATCCATATAAATAATGAAATCAGTCTTTGTGAGTTTCTGTTCTGAGTGTCTGTTGTTACTAGTCAAGTAAAAACTCTGTTTACATCTGCACAACAACTTCACAATTCATGATCAATAATCTGTCGGGGGGATGATGTCATCCAGCCCAGCTGCAAGCGGAGCCGTGAGGAGGCGGAGCCAAGCTGCAGACTGAAGGAGCTACAGGCTATTGGTCAGAAAAGAGTCCAATCAGGAGCTGTGTTCTGGCCCTCAGCATGGCGCTCCAAACTCTGCTCCTGCAGCACCTGCCAGGTAAAATTGACCTATTTGAGTTTCTATTGGCTAAGGCACTTATGGAGTAACTGTGAGGTCATAGGTTTGTTTAGTGTGTAATTCTGTTTATCTGATGTCTGATGGCACTCACACTTTTAATCAGCCTTTACTCTTTAAACGCTCTTTGTGGCTGAAAAACGAAGGAATCTTTGTGTCCTCAGGATTGTCTGTCTGGAGCCGGTCTTTCCTTCTTGTTGGACGAGTCGGACACCGTCCTCGCCTACGAGAACAAAGGAAAGAACAGCGAACAGAGACAACAAGGACACGACCCTCTGATGTCAGCGCTGGACAACCTGAACCGAGTGCAGCAGCTCGAGATCATTCACGGTACACAAAACTACAAGTATTACACATGAAACTACAAGTACCTCACAAAAAACTACAAGTATTACACATGAAACTACAAGTACCTCACACAAAACTACAAGTGCCGCACATGTAACCACAAGTAGCAGTTACACGTGTATGTGTCGACTTTATTTTCTGATGTCAGCTGGTTTCTTTCAGGATACAACGACATGAAAACAGAACTGAAGGACTTCCTGCAGAGATTTGCAGCAGAAGGAAAGGTGAGTTTAAGACTGAAGATGACCTTTGACCTGCTGCTGACCTGCTGGCCTAGTATGTTCCATGAAGTTTAAAGATTTGGTACAAAGTAAGAAGTACAGATTAGTAAACTCCATCTGACTTCATGGCAGTTAGCTGCTGGTTAGTGATCATTGATTGGACACTACTTCTCATGTTGCGTTGTGAGATATTGAGTCCACTATAGAGTTTAATAACTGCCATGAGACAACGTGATGAACACATGCTGTGTCTCAATTGGTGTACTTCCATACCTCCACTTGCTATTTTGAGTGCGTTCACACTTAGTTATGGCAAAATGCAGCACTATGAGGACCCGGATGGTGTTTAACTCGTAACGGTCAGAAAGTTGAGTGTGGAACGCTGCACACTTCTCACCCTCAACAGTCGCCATCTTGGCTACGTAGAGGAAGGGGAGGACTACCAACTTATGAAAATGGCGGTTGCGATTGTTACGACTAAAAGTAAAAGCACGTTCATTTTAATTCAATTTTTAATCAAACTGAATTGAAGTCAAGTGAGCAAACAATCCAGCAGATATTTTGGCGTTTGGCAATCGCGGTCAAATGTTGGCGATAATGCTCCGCCCGGCTGCAACTCGCTATTAAAAAAAAAAGAAGCGGTTAGATGTTGTGACCGTCTATTCCAGTAAGTGCACAACAGCCGTGTTCAATTTGAGACACTAAACTGTCAAAATTAACGCACTACACAAGAAAATACATAGTGTACACAGTGTACTGCATGCAAGTGTACTGACAGAAGTATCCGAACTGAGACACGGCAACACTGTATGATGAACTGGTTCAGATACACGACTCTGTGTTAGTGTGTCTATAGAGCTGCAGCTAAACTTAACTTCTATTATCACCTCATCTATCGACATTAGTGATAACTAATTAATAATTCAGTTTATAAAATGTTTAAAATGACACCACATGCCCATGTGGCTGACTCCTGATGTCATTTGACTGTCTGTTCTCTGATAGGTTGTGACTCCTGAAGACATCCGTCAGTTCTTCGAGCAGCAGCAGAGTCGCAAGAGACAGCGAGTCGACACCGGACGTTTTTTCTGCACCTGACGACCTTTTACCTCCCACTTGACCTTTCTTGACCTCCTGACTGGGATTGTCCTTCTATTTTTCTTCTTCATATTTCCTGTTGTTTTCTGTCATTTCCTGTCGATGTTGTGGATTTTCTGGAAATTTTAAAGTTTTTATCTTCAGTTTATTTTGAACCTTTTGGACTTCCTGTCTTTAATGTTGTCGGTTTGTGTTTTAGATGTCAGAGGTCACCAATGTCTTTGTGTTTCCTTTTTAATGAAAATTAATAAAACTGAATCAGCTGAATCAACATGGAGTCAAAAGTACTGTTTGATTATTGATGTCACAGTGGAAGCTTTAAATGTCTGCAGGTTGATTGTAAATGAAACCAAACGCTGTCAAAATTAAAAACTTGGAGAATTTTTGGAAATGAAAAGCAGGAAATAGTTTCTAATCAAGTAAAAACTCTGTTTACATCTGCACAATGACATCACAATTCATGATCAATAATGTCAGGGTGATGATGTCATCCAGCCCAGCTGCAAGTGGAGCCATGAGGAAGTGGAGCCAAGCTGCAGACTGAAGGAGCTACAGGCGATGGGTCAGAAAAGAGTCCAATCAGGAGCCGTGTTCTGGCCCTCAGCATGGTGCTCCAAATTCTGCTCCTCTGAAATAAAATGAGATGTAATTTACTGATAAAAGGGTTAAAACGTAAATCCTGAACCCTGTGCTTGCTCATGGTGGGAACTGTTGGGTCTCTGTAAATATAAAGAGTCGGTCTAGACCTGCTCTATTCGAAAAAGTGCCCTGAGATAACTTTGTTATGATATGGCGCTATATAAATAAACTGAATTGAATTGAATTGTCAGATATACAGTGGGGCAAAAAAGTATTTAGTCAGCCACCAATTGTGCAAGTTCTCCCACTTAAAAAGATGAGAGAGGCCTGTAATTTTCATCATAGGTATACCTCAACTATGAGAGACAAAATGAGAAAAAAAATCCAGAAAATCACATTGTCTGATTTTTAAAGAATTTATTTGCAAATTATGGTGGAAAATAAGTATTTGGTCAATAACAAAAGTTCATCTCAATACTTTGTTATATACCCTTTGTTGGCAATGACAGAGGTCAAACGTTTTCTGTAAGTCTTCACAAGGTTTTCACACACTGTTGCTGGTATTTTGGCCCATTCCTCCATGCAGATCTCCTCTAGAGCAGTGATGTTTTGGGGCTGTCGCTGGGCAACACGGACTTTCAACTCCCTCCAAAGATTTTCTATGGGGTTGAGATCTGGAGACTGGCTAGGCCACTCCAGGACCTTGAAATGTTTCTTACGAAGCCACTCCTTCGTTGCCCGGGCAGTGTGTTTGGGATCATTGTCATGCTGAAAGACCCAGCCACGTTTCATCTTCAATGCCCTTGCTGATGGAAGGAGGTTTTCACTCAAAATCTCACGATACATGGCCCCATTCATTCTTTCCTTTACACGGATCAGTCGTCCTGGTCCCTTTGCAGAAAAACAGCCCCAAAGCATGATGTTTCCACCCCCATGCTTTACAGTAGGTATGGTGTTCTTTGGATGCAACTCAGCATTCTTTCTCCTCCAAACAAGACAAGTTGAGTTTTTACCAAAAAGTTCTATTTTGGTTTCATCTGACCATATGACATTCTCCCAATCCTCTTCTGGATCATCCAAATGCTCTCTAGCAAACTTCAGACGGGCCTGGACATGTACTGGCTTAAGCAGGGGGACACGTCTGGCACTGCAGGATTTGAGTCCCTGGCGGCGTAGTGTGTTACTGATGGTAGCCTTTGTTACTTTGGTCCCAGCTCTCTGCAGGTCATTCACTAGGTCCCCCCGTGTGGTTCTGGGATTTTTGCTCACCGTTCTCGTGATCATTTTGACCCCACGGGGTGAGATCTTGCGTGGAGCCCCAGATCGAGGGAGATTATCAGTGGTCTTGTATGTCTTCCATTTTCTAATAATTGCTCCCACAGTTGATTTCTTCACACCAAGCTGCTTACCTATTGCAGATTCAGTCTTCCCAGCCTGGTGCAGGTCTACAGTTTTGTTTCTGGTGTCCTTTGACAGCTCTTTGGTCTTGGCCATAGTGGAGTTTGGAGTCTGACTGTTTGAGGTTGTGGACAGGTGTCTTTTATACTGATAATGAGTTCAAACAGTTGCCATTAATACAGGTAACGAGTGGAGGACAGAGGAACCTCTTAAAGAAGAAGTTACAGGTCTGTGAGAGCCAGAAATCATGCTTGTTTGTAGGTGACCAAATACTTATTTTACCGAGGAATTTACCAATTAATTCATTAAAAATCCTACAATGTGATTTCCTGGATTCTTTCCCCCCATTCTGTCTCTCATAGTTGAAGTGTACCTATGATGAAAATTACAGGCCTCTCTCATCTTCTTAAGTGGGAGAACTTGCACAATTGGTGGCTGACTAAATACTTTTTTGTCCCACGGTACATGAATCCAAGTTGTAGTCAGAAGTAAAAAAGCTTCCATCACTGCATATAATGATGATTTTTGTAAAGAATTTTGCTTTTTAGGAGCTTTTGTCAGAATATGTTGCCAAGATGGGCACACTAACTGCCTCTGTTGGTGGTGTCTGAAGGATGTGGCTCGGCCGCTGGTAAAATGCCGTTACTCTTTTGGGCACCAGCCACCACAGCTGCTGCTGTTAATTCCAGCTGCTGGACAACAGTTTGACCCCAGTGAATGATTGTGACATGTATAGTGACACTTTCACTGACATGTTGATTCTTGCTGCCAGTGTTCACCACCAGTCGCACTCTGAATGCGAAAAAATATGAGCAGTATACAGGATTTGATCCGATGCCCAACATAGAAACATGTTTACCTATCAAGTATACTTACTCATTTGATATGGTATCTACTGGGCAGATAGACTGCAGCCAGGTGTGGAGATTTAAGATGTGGTTATAACATTCAGCACCTCTGTTGGGGAGGAACTGGTCCTGCTGCCTTTAAGTGTTGTAAAAAGATGGGTGAATTTGTTTTTTAGAATTTCAGACATCTGGTTCAGGACATCATTGTAACTGATATGGACTATTACATTTCGGGTAAGGGCGTGTTTATTAAGAATAATTCACTCAACAATATCCAAAACCATGGCAAAAGGAAAACAGAGAGAGATTATCATATCTCAACAAGAGTCAACAATAACTAAAGAGGATCATCATCGGTGGTCACTCGAGGCGAGTATGACTGTCCTCTCCATTGGGTCACCTACTTGTGGGTCTTCAGATGGCTGTAGAGGCCGATCCACGATACACATACTTTGGTGCTGTGTGGGAAGGAGAGAGTGGGGGTGGTTGGTGGTGGTTGAGCCTTTTTCTCTCCTTGTGGTGCTGTCGCTTCATCACTGCAGCAGGGCAGGGTTCCATTTCATGACGTGCAGCTCCTACCTGCACAGATTTCTTCCAGGAGTGCCTCTCCAGTGCAATGTGCTTCCATTTGCTCGATGTGATGTGGAATTTCAGACTGGTCTTGATATTGTCCTTGAAGCATTTCTTTTGCCTGCTGGGGACTCGCCCACCTTCCTTCAGATGGGAGTACAGGATCTGTTTGGGGAAATGTGTGTTGGATGACATGGCCTGTCCATCGGAGTTGTTACTGCATTATTGTGGTGGTGATGCTGGTCATGTTGGCTTCCTCAAGAATGCTGATGTTGGTGCGTCTGTCCTTCTAGCTGATCCTCAGAATCTTTCATAAGGATCTTTGGTGGTGTTGATCCAGGGGTCTCAGGTGCCTGCTGTAGGTGGTCCATGACTCTGCTCTATACAGCAGGGTGGGGAGGACAACGGCTTTGTAGACCAGGAGTTTTGTTTGGGCTTTTAGGTCTCTGTCTTCAAAGACTGCCCTTGAGGTCTTCTGCGGAGTGTGCTGTGATGGCATCCGCATACTGAAGCTCTGTGATGGTGGTGTTCATGACTTTGCTCTTGGCCTTGAACCTACTACGGTTGAAGAGTCTTCCACCTAATAATAGACAACAATAACTAAAGAGGATAGAGGAAGGGTGGTGGGGTTCGGCCTGACAGGACAAGGAGACAAAGTGGGGTAGACCTATGGATGAAGCATTAGGCCAGGGGGTCCATTGCCTGGTCATTTTGTAGTGTTGCGTTGCTTGGTACCTTTAGGCCAAACAGGATGAGCCAAGTGTCTAGGCAGAGTTTGAGGGGGTGTAACACTGATGGCGCTGGGATCCATCCCATGATGCAGGTGACGGAGGTTGGCACTGCAGGGCCAAAGGGGGCAAATCTCGGTCATCCAAACTATTAAAGCTGTTAGTCTGCTGGAAATCTGGTGATATCTCAAGTAACCCGCTATCTCACCTCCCACCATGGTTCTTGCTGCCAACCACAGTCCATGACTCCAGCACCTGTGGGGTGGAGCTGAATGGAGCTTTGGGTCTCGCTCCCATGAGGACCCATTGATCATCCACTTGGATCAGGGCAGTGAATCCAAAAAATCTAAGGACACCAGTGTATTTAGGAGCTTTTTGTCTTTCTATATCTGATATGGTCTGGAAATACACTGACATTGGTTGAGACAGAGGCAGCTTCCACAGCCAGACATGGAGGTAAGTGGAGGCAAATCAGTCCAGGTTGATGTGGTAGTGGGAGACACAGGAGAACAGCAAAGACATTATACTGCAGCTAGTATGGAAGTCTTTCGAAGGATGGAGACCCCAGCACTGACATACAGGGACCCACAACAAAGAACTTAAACCAACATGCCCCGAAGATCAGGATTTGATCAATTTAAAAAGTAACTTAAATCTTGTTTTTGTTGCCCTTGGTTTAACTTCTCACCTTGCTGCAGTGATGTACAGGTGTACTCCAGTACAGTGTGAGGTCACTGTTGGGTGTGGTTACAGGTTCAACAGAGCAGACTTCTGACCAGTGGCGGTTCGTTAATGCGGGGTGCTAGTGAAGATAGTCTACTTAAACATGTTAAACATAAATAAATTAAAAAATGTGAAATAATTATGGAATAAAAATTGTTTACTCGTACAATATGCGGCTGGTAGTCTGTCAGCGCCTGTCAGTATTCATTAAAAAATTGTATATACAGTCTATGGTTAATACATTTCCTGGGTGAAGGGCGCCGGTCAAATGAGAAAGTATGTATGTATCACGGTTTGCCATCTAGGCAGCAGGGAGAGGACCCAAGTGCAGACAGGCGGGGAGGCTGAATAAGTCCAAAGATTTATTAGATACAAAATAAACTTCCAAAAACTCAGGAACTGATACGCAGGGAAACACCAGGAACATGACACGAAGAGACGACCAACAACATCATCACAATGAACCAACAAGGAACAAAGGGACCGGTATATATAGAGGAGACAACGAGGGAAGCAGAAACAGGTGCTTAACAAGACACAGGTGAAAACAATAAAACAGGCGGGAAAAGAACAAAGACAGGAAGTAAATAATACACAAGAGACAAGACCAGGGTGTTACTCTATAAGAATTTAAACTTTTACTGTAGTTCAACAACTCCTTTATTAGCGAACATACGCCGGTCACACAACCTGTGCCGCTCTTCTTCAACATATGGTTCCTCCACAATAAAATGTTCCCACTTCCTCCCAATACACAATAAAAGGTATCTTTTCTATACAGGCTGGTATCTGGCTAACTGAATATATTAGAACAGTACAACAGTATATTGTAAGTTAACACAGGGAACTTCAAAATAAAACAGGAAACCACACACAGTCCACACAAGAGTCCTTTGGATCATGACAGTATGTCCTTCAACTTTTGGCAAGCAGGTGACCTGCTCTGAGGCTGCTCTCTAACTGGTTGCTTCAGATTTTCCACAGGGCGCAGCTCTCTGCGTCCCAGACACTCCCACTATTATTGGCAGCAAATTAGTATTGTTTTTTTGTTTTTGATCTAATGTGATTGGACAATCAAGCTGTCTTTCGTGTTCACACCCACTATTAACAACGCATGAGCGACTGTCACTCCTGCTCCTAGCTAGCTAGCTGACCGCTACCTTCAGGACATGGCAGCTTCAAGTGGAACCGCGGGAATCAAAGAAAATTCGTTTTTTCCTTACAAAAACACCCTTTCACAAGGCGTTCACTGGAAGAAAAAAAGAGGATGAAAGAGCTTGGACCAGACCGACCCGATTTACAAATTCAGCAGCAGGCAAGTGATCGAGGACGAGCTCACACCTGGGGCTTCTCCCGCTCTTGTTATGACAAACGGAGTTGGCTAGCTGGATGTGGTGTAAGTAATGCCTTTTACTGCTTTCCCTGTTTGCTATTTGAAAGTGTCGGCACCGAACCGTTGTGGACAACAACAGGGGTACGAGACCTAAAACTTCTTTCTGAAAAATTAAAGGGAACTTCAAAAATTGTGCAGAACAAGCTACTTGACTGTATGCTGTCTGTTGTGAGGGAATAAATCATCAAAGAAGCTCAGAGCAGTGGTTTTTTATCAGTTGAGGCAGATGAGACGATGGATATTGCCACACTGCCAACTTGTGCTGCGCTACTTTGATGACAAAAACAACGTGCAGGAAAGATTTTTTGAGTTCATCCCTCTGCAGTCAGCTACAGCTGAGTCCATTGCTACAGCACTAAAAGAGCATCTTACTGCTATCCTTCCAGAGGATCAGAAAAGTAAGCTCATCTGCCAGGCATATGATGGAGCCAGCGTGATGAGGGGTGCCACTGCAGGTGTTCAGAGGAGAATTCAACATGTGTACCCAAATGCTCACTACATCCACTGCTACGCACATCAGCTCAACCTGATAATGCAACAGGCCACCTCTCAAATATCCAAAGTGAGAATTTTTTTTCTGACCTTGGTGGATTTGCCAGCTTGTTTTCCAGATCACCCAAGCGGATAGGTGTTCTTGATAAAGTTGTGGCCCATAGACTGCCAACATCCAGCAACGTCAGATGGAACTTTCACAGCCGTGCCATCAATACCGTGTTTGAGCACAGAGAGGACCTCATCCACTGTTTTGAGAGCATACGAGACTCAGGTGACTTTGACCCCACAACCGTCAGAGAAGCAGGAGCCTTTGCTGTGCGACTGGAAGATCAGGATTTTAAGTTCTTTCTGCAACTTTTTCGCCACATCATGCCACATGTGGACCTCCTCTATGCCAAGCTCCAGAAGAGGAACATTGACTCGGTCCATATCAATGGATGCAGTTCCAACAGGACATACAAAAGATCAGGTACTAACTATATTCCTGTTATTAATATGATTTAATATTATTCACTTTCTCTTTCATTATTATTATAAATTGTCTTTGTCCTTCACAGAAATTCTCTCCATTCCATGGTTGAGCAAAGCAGTGGCTCTAAGCCAACAAAGAGGCGTCAGGCACTCAGTCCAGAGGACCATGAAAGGATTGCAGCAGAGGTGAGTTTATATTGTAGAAATCAGTCACAGTCATGTTACATGTTACAATGGAGTGTAGTATTTCTTTTTAATCTCTGTGGAAGGATGTTTGTCAACTTTTTACCTACTTTGTGTGGATGAAATATGTTTATTGGGAACTAAATCGAAAAGCTTTAACAATAGGTTTCTGGTTTGAGCCTGAGTCAGGGTGCATGTGACAGAGAAGCTGAAATAATGTTGCTTCTCTTGGTGCATGTGCAGATCTTCACCTGACCTTCACTTCTCCTTTATCTTATGTTAGGGATACTCCTAATACCCAGTCCCCTTGTCACTGACCACTGTGAAAAAGTCTTCCTGTTTCTTCATCTTATTTAGCAATGACTTGCGTGTACAAGTTTAGCCAATATGTAGTTTGTATGATGTTCATTATAATAACCCAACTTTAGTGGAGAGGCATAATATGGCTAAAACCACCTGTTATTTCTTAAGCCCCCTAATTGTTTGTTACATGGTGTAAAATAATATGTTATCCTATTTAGAAAGATTTTTTACCTTCTATGTGCAGAGACACTATTGCATCTCTATTGGGCTGTTTGTATTGTGTTGTAAAATAAAGCCTTGTATAAAAATCAGTTTGGTTCCTTAGTACGAGATATTCAGAGCTATTGAGCATTAAAAATCTGAAACAGTTCATCACCCTCAAACCTGAAAGGAGAATTTCCTACATATTTTCTATGAAGATGTGCTCAGACACTTGTATTTAGCATTAGCCTAGATAGAGAGTTGTTACTTACATCAGATGTATGATCAACTGAGGGTATATAATTTAAAGATATTTTTAACTTCAGGATTATTTGCTATAAAACTTAAGCATTAATCTTCAGCATTTACATATTCACATTTTGTCCCACAGATGGCAGCAGAAGGCTCTATAAAGGACCTTGGAGCTAGCTAATATTTTCCTACTCTTTTTCTGAGAATGTAACAGTGGCGGTAAACATGACTTAAGTAGTTCCATATTTAGAAATGGAACTGTTGCCTGTTGGTAACTTTAGGTGATGTAGGTGAAATGGGCATTTTGTCATCTCTACATATTATTTTTTTTCTATTCTTCTCTCTGTAGGTCTGTGATACCATACTGGGACACACCAGGGAATGCTTCTCCTTCACGAACCACCTCGTCAGTGCCACCTTGCTACAGGGCGATAGGTTTGAACAGTACAACATGGCATTTCCTGAGGATGCACTGACCAACACCTTGAAGGCCTACCCAATGCTCAGTGGAAGCAAGCTGAAGACAGAGCTTAGTCTCATCTACAGCAAGGAAGAGTTCAAAGCCTGTTGTGGTGCTGTGGATCTATTCCAGTTGTTTATGGAGAATAGTCTTGGAGAAATCTTTTCAGAGACTGTCACTCTTCTAAAGGTCCTCAACACCACACCCATGACCACAGCAGAAGCTGAGAGGTGCTTCTCAACCTTGAAAAGAATTAAAACTTTTCTCAGAAACACCATGACCCAGGAGAGGCTGAATGCATTGGCCATGCTGTCAATGGAAAATAGACTGGTGACTGAGATGACTGACTTTAACCAGAAAGTCACTGAGAAATTTGCAGACCAGAAGGAAAGGAGAGCGAAATTTATGTTCAAGTAGTGCTACTGGCCAGTGTTTAGGCAACATTACAGTGTGCTGTGTTGTTTTTAGATTTGTTTGTTGTTGTTTTTGCTGAGCTATGAAGTGCTGCTTCAGTTTGTTTGTCTTCCCCAAAACTGCACCCCCCCTGAAATGTTTTATCACCAGCCACCACTGCTTCTGACCATGCGCATCAGTGATGCTGTGGTCAGAGGTGAAACAGACTGAAACTTTCAACCCGAGAAGACAGAGAAACTCTGCTGTTCAGCCTGCTGTAAGTTATTATTAAAGCTTGTAGCATCTTGACACGCCACTCTTGTTATTAAGTGCAGCAGAAAAACAAAACAAATTCGTCCTCAATCTTGAGACTTTTCTGAAAGGAAGTGATTAAATAACAAAAAAACGTGCTCTACTAATTTTTCCTTTCCTATGTATATGAGGTAAAGAGAGACACAAAGGTTGGAAACACATGGTTTCACCTTAAATAATGTGTTTTATTTGATTATTATATGTTTTGTATTTAGAATCTTAATCTTTGAAGTAACTCCAGCTGTTCAATAAATGTAGTGCAGTAAAAATATAAATATTTCCCTCTTAAATGTATTGGAGTGGAAATATAAAGTAACAGAAAATGGAAATACTCAAGCACCTAAAACGTGTACTTATTAAGCACAGTACTGCAATAAATGTATTTAGTTACTTTCCACTACTGCTTTGTGTGTATTTATGTTTAATATCACGAGTCATTTTCACAAACTGTCTCCTCTCATGTGTTTTCTGATGCTGAACAGATTTTAACCATCAGGTCTGTTTCTGCACATCAAACATCACATTAACCGTTTATCCTCCATCACATCACTCCATCAGTCCTTTTCTTCTCTGTCAGCTGGTTGTTCTGCAGAGGAAATCTAATCAGCGGGATTGTTGAGCTCCTCTGGCTGTTAACAGGCTGTTTGCTGACTGTTGGTACATTCAGATCAGTTTACAGTTTTCTGTCACTTTAACATCTGTTCACTTTTATTGATCCAGTTTTTCTGCTGCAGGTAAAACTGTCTGATCTGTGACTTCACCGCTGTGATCAGCTCATCCTGCATCAAACTAACAACTTTCTCTAAGCTAAAGGTCATTGCTTATCAAAAGTCTCAATCATTCAGTCAGCTGTCTGACTGTCCAATCAGCAGGCTGCTGGGACCTCTGCACCTCCTCCTCTTCCTCCTCCTCTAGTCCTTCAGACTTTAGATTCAGTCTGACTGAACAGCTCAAAGTGGACACATCAACACCAAACAGAACAAACAGTAATTCAACAGCAGCCAATCAGAGTCCAACAGGTGTTGCTCAGTGAGCAGGTGTTGGTTGCTGTGACAATGGTGAGCGCTGTCCTGAGGATGATGGGAAATGTTTCTGTGTCAACTCTGACTCGCCCAAAAGAAATTCTGAAGGAGACAAAGAAGATGATCTACAGCAAACCTCCCAGAAACAAGATCGGAGCCGCGGTGAGTCTGAAAATACTAACTAACCAACCAGCTAACTAACAGACATAAGCTCAGAGCTGCCATGAGTCTCTGAGAGGTTTTTGAGGATTCAGACAAAGAAAACAGATATAATCTTGCTTTAGTTCAGTGAGAGATCTGTATACCAGTAACAGTACTTTATAAGCTTACTGGTAACTAGTGCAGAGACTTTAGAGTGAGTTTCATGTGTTTATATTTCTGAGCTTTTTGTTAGAACTCTGGCAGCTGAATTTTGAATAATCTGAGCAGCTGGAGATAAATGGATGAACTTTTCAGGATATGAGTTTTTATCTGTGTTTATATGATCAAAGGTTTTAAGTGATTTAATGACTGATAACATTTAGAGTCTAAAAAACATGTTTTGTCTTTATTAACAGAGAACATGTTTGGGTTGTTCTCTGCAGTTTGTCAATAACACGACAATCATCCTGTGAAACGGCAACTTTATTACAATTTCACACTTTAAAATCAGGTGTTATTTCACTTCTCAGCTGATTATAAGAAGTGTTTTCATCTTCATTAAACTGAAGAACAGACGTTTAAATGTATGTTTATATTTTATTGGTTTTATTACATTTTTATCACTTTATTTCTCATGTGCGACAGTTTTACACAAGATGCTATATCAATAAAGTTTGACAGATTGAAAATGTTGCTCTAACAGGTTTAAAGACACATTAGATTTAATTTAGTGACATGTAGTTATGATTCATCTGAATACAGAGAGACTGAATGTCAATTATTTGATTTTATTTTTCTGTTCAGTCTTTTCTCCTTTTTTAAATGATCATGTTACATTTGTCATTATCATACAGAATGAAAGCAGGACACAGATACACATTTTACAATTAATTTGTTTATTGATACAAAAAGATAAATAAAAATAAATAATAATAAACAGAATAGTTTATAGAGAGAAACAATGTAATTTTACCTTTGTATTTTTCATTTCAGTTTGTTAAAGGTAGTCAGTTAAACTGTGTCTGCTAAGTGATCCAGACTAAAGACTAGAGCAAAGACTAGACTAAAAACTAGATTAAAGACCAGACTAAAGACTAGATAAATACTAGACTAATGGTTAGAGTCAAGACTAAAGACTAGACCAAAGATTAAAGACTGCATTAAAAACTAGACTAAAGGCCCAATTAAAGACTAGACCAAAGGCCACACTAAAGATTAAAGACTAGATCAAAGACTAAAGATGAAAAACTAAATTAAGAGGGGTTCAGGACTGTCAGAACCTGTTTGACCACAGTAAAAATAAACTCTAGACTACCCAAAATAAATGATTATAAATGTAATTGCTTCAGAGACAATCACAACTATGGAAGAAGAGGCAGCTCAATAGATGTTATTGTTTTTAGATTCAAAAGTTAAATGTGCAAGAATACTTTTTTATAGATGGCTGCAAATGAATGGAATAAACTTCCTGTGTCTCTGAAACTCACTGAAGCAGACAAACATTTTAAGCAGGCTATGAAGAAATGGCTAGCAACTAATCTTTCAGAATAAGGACCTTGCACAAATGAAGTCAGAGCTGTCTTTTCATGTTACTACTTTTGTGCGATTAAATGGATATTGTATTTGCACCAGTTCTAGGGTTAAGACTTGTCATCTTTGCTCTGATTGTCGTTTTTCTGTCTCTGTCAGCAAAGTTTCTTCGTCATGTCAGTGTTTGCAGTGGCCATGTTGACTCCAGCTGCCTGGATCCTTCATCACCTTCCAGAGTACCGCCAGAGGTCTAAACAGAGTCCTAGAAAGTGATCTTCATCATCTTCATCTTCATCATCACCTGTCAAATGCTCAAGTCTTTATTTACATTATGAAATATCACAAATTTGCCTCGAGGGGCTTCACAACCTGTACAGCATCTGACACCTATCATTAGACCCAGAGACTGATCTTCATCATCATCATCCTTGATCACCTGCCAGAGGACATGACAGTGTCTGAAAACCTGAACATCATCTTCATCCTCCTCTTCCTCACCACAAACAGCTGGAGAAAATTCACTCATCAATATATAATAAACTTTAATCAGTAAATGTTTCAGATAAATATTTCACATTTAATCACAATATAAAATTTTAATCAAAGTGAAATAAAGGAATTAAATGATTTTATGTTGAAATCTGCATGTTTTACAAAATAAATGTCTGAACACATTTCAGTTTTAATGAGACTGAAGCATCTTATAATAATATAACATATGACACCAGTAGAAGAGAGCTGTCAGATCGAAATAAGAGCAGCATATCTCTCTCCACGTGGTCCTTTATTTTGTTCAAAACTATTTCCACCACACTGAGCTGGACATTTGGTTCTTTCTGCTTCTCTTTCTGGTTTGTACAAACAGGAAGTGTTTGTGTGTCTGAAGATAAAATAAAGCTTCAGTTTGTGTGTTTGAGCAGGAAACATCTCTGTTTGTTTACTTTGTTCTGCTGGATTTACAGAGTTAATCACTTCCTGTTTGAGAACATCAGTTCCCACAGAGACGCCGTGAATAAACGTGAAAAACTCTGAGCTGAGAGGAAGGAAGGTGGACATCTTCATCATATTCATCATCATATTTAAAAACAATAATAATAAAATAAGTTTAAGAAAAGTTAGAACAGTAAGTTTATTTTAATAAAATTAACAAACCTGAACATGTAAAACATGAAGTATTAAAGTGAAATCAGAATTAGCTGAAATAACACCAGTTATGTCATACAGATTTAATGAAATATTCTCACCTCCATCCAATTTTAGTTAGGAAATAAAGGATTTGGATTCCACCACTGAAGGTAGGAATGTAGTTGCACAGTCCATCATTTTCATCCCTGTGATTGACTGGCGAGGGGTGACTGGGTGTACCCCGCCTCTCGCCCAATGTCAGCTGGGATTGGCTCTAGCCCCCCGCAACCCTCTAAGAGGATAAGCGGTATAGAAAATGAATGGATGGATGGAATATTATATCTGTGTTGAGTGACATTTTGCAGTCCACACTGTTTGCAGGTAATTAAATAAACACAGTTTTTGGAGTGTACACTTTCATAAGCCTCTGTTCTGAATTATTAGGGCCCGAGCACTGACCAGTGCGTAGGACCCTGTTGTATTTCTAAGGATTATTATTATTCTTTGCACAATTCAATCGCACTTTTGAGGCCCTAAACATGCTCAAAAATTTTGCACATGCATCAGAAATGCCAAATTTTTTTTATATTTTATGGTTGTTGGGCATGGGTGTGTGGCAGAATGGCTCAGTAGCACCACCTACAGACGTATAACAAACTAGCCCCTGCGGCATGTTTAACCTACATGCACCAAATTTGGTATGCATGTATATCATGTCCAAACTTACAAAAAACACTGTGTGACCCCCCCAAACCAAACAGGAAGTCAGTTATTCTCAATACAATCTCCATTTTTTCATGATTTTATGACTTTTGGACCCTCCACACTTTTGCAATCTTGTCCTACACTTTTTATCAGACCGCCTTCAAACTTGGACCATGCCTTCTTAACAAGATGGCCATCAAAGCTTGCTCAAAGCTTGAGTTGTCATGCAACGGTCTGCCCGTGACGTGGTGTGGAAGTTAGGGTAAGGGGGTAATGACCAGGATGATCAATTTGATCATCCTCAGGGGAAGGTCGTAGAGACTTGGAAGCAAGTGCTAGGGGGGGGTTTTGGTGGTCTCTGAACACGCCGGAGGTGGTCCCGAGTCGCTAGGAGGTTCGGTTCCGGAGATACGCTATTGGCTGAGGCTTTGTGACGTCATAACTCCGGCCAGGAAGGTGGTAGGCTGTCGGAAGCGGTGTCCGCCTATAGGTTCCGGGGTACGGGCTTTCCAGCGGTACCACCCGCGAGTCCGTGCGACGTTCCGTTCCCGAGATACGGGGTCGGGTGGTGTAAGCGGGCGTGAAATTTGACTAAGTCCACGCCCCAAAAAAGTATTTTGGGGGGTGTGCAGGAGCGCGTTTCAGGGGGTCCTGATTCGTTTGGGATGGGTCCCTGGTGAAGTTTTTTGGGAAGTTTAGTTAGTGGGTTAGGGTTGGGTTAGGTTATAGGGCTGAAAACTACCTAGTGTAGGGTTAGGGTTGTTGGGGTTAGGGGCGTGGGTAAAGACCCGACCCCCGAATGGACGGGGGCCCGGAAATGCACGGTCCTTCCCCCAGCCGGTTCCCATTCCCCAAGATCTGGCAGACCAATCTCGGTCTTGGCCCTGAAGGGTACGTTGACGGGATCGACCTCCTCTTCTCCCGTAACGTACCGTGGTCCATCCATCATAGGGGTCTCCCATGATGGATGTATTGTTTTTTAATATATTTAAACTTAAATTATTCCAAACAAATAAAATTAAAATATGAACTTGTTACTTAAACAATAAAATGAAACAAAATTGTGGTTGTTTTTTTAAAAAAATATTGAAATCAAATGTGCCAAAAACGCACCAAAACAATCAAATGAAAATGTTATTAAATTAAATAGTTTCCACTTTTAAAAGTCCAAATTTCCTCAAAACCAAAACAAATGAAATGAAATGTGCTCAAAGCGCGACGTTTCGACCACTGAGGGTCTTCTTCAGGCAGTAGAGCACAATCAAAAAAGGCTTGCAGGAGCTCCAAAAAGACAGCTTGTCTCTTCGAAGGGGGGGTTAGGGTTAGGGGGTTAGGGTTAGGGGTTAGGGGTTGTAATTTTTATCTCGATGGCTCTCCCCGCTTCGTCCAACGACTACGCAGTTTGGAGTAGAGAGCCAAAGGAGGGCACGGGCCAACGCATGTCATTCAGGACTCCCCAGACTGTGCGCCCCCCCACCAAGAGGGAGAAAGGAAAGAGCAGAAAACCAGGCCCTGGGAATAGGCCAACGGGGGTAAGTAGGAGTAGGTCAGGAGTCCAGACCCAAGTAAAGGGTGGCTGGGTCCCAGTATTACCATAAAGTGACTTGGAGGTAATTAGGGGTAGGCCACAAAGGCAGCTCCAGAAGCGGAGATGGTAAAACCCATACACCAGCCAGTGGCGGTTAGGTTCAGGGTTAATCACCAGGATGGGTCTCAGTCCCAGAAGTGTCCCAAAGGGAACTGATAGGGGTAGGATTAGGCAAATGGCCCAAATGGTTAGGGTTAGGAAAGCCCACCAGGCAGGGGGATACAGGGTTAGGGTTAGGGGTTAGGGTTAGGGTTAGGGTTAGGGTTAGGGTTAGGTAAGGGGGTTATAACCACGATGATCAATTTGATCATCCTCAGGGGAAGGTCGTAGAGACTTGGAAGCAAGTCCTAGGGGGGGTTTTGGGGTCTGAACACGCCGGAGGTGGTCCCGAGTCGCTAGGAGGTTCGGTTCCGGAGATACGCTATTGGCTGAGGCTTTGTGACGTCATAACTCCGGCCAGGAAGGTGGTAGGCTGTCGGAAGCGGTGTCCGCCTATAGGTTCAGGGGTACGGGCTTTCCAGCGGTACCACCCGCGAGTCCGTGCGACGTTCCGTTCCCGAGATACGGGGTCGGGTGGTGTAAGCGGGCGTGAAATTTGACTAAGTCCACGCCCCAAAAAATGTATTTTGGGGGTTGTGCAGGAGCGCGTTTCAGGGGGTCCTGATTCGTTTGGGATGGGTCCCTGGTGAAGTTTTTGGGGAAGTTTAGTTAGTGGGTTAGGGTTGGGTTAGGTTATAGGGCTGAAAACTACCTAGTGTAGGGTTAGGGTTAGGGTTAGGGTTAGGGTTAGGGGTTGTAATTTTTATCTCGATGGCTCTCCCCGCTTCGTCCAACGACTACGCAGTTTGGAGTAGAGAGCCAAAGGAGGGCACGGGCCAACGCATGTCATTCAGGACTCCCCAGACTGTGCGCCCCCCCACCAAGAGGGAGAAAGGAAAGAGCAGAACACCAGGCCCTGTGAATAGGCCAACGGGGGTAAGTAGGGGTAGGTCAGGAGTCCAGACCCAAGTAAAGGGTGGCTGGGTCCCAGTATTACCATATAGTGACTTGGAGGTAATTAGGGGTAGGCCACAAAGGCAGCTCCAGAAGCGGAGATGGTAAAACCCATACACCAGCCAGTGGCGGTTAGGTTCAGGGTTAATCACCAGGATGGGTCTCAGTCCCAGAAGTGTCCCAAAGGGAACTGATAGGGGTAGGAGTAGGCAAATGGCCCAAATGGTTAGGGTTAGGAAAGCCCACCAGGCAGGGGATAAAGCCCAAGGGTGGCTAACTGTTACGACCCGGTGGAGTCCCACCGGGGGGCCCTCCAACACGAGGCGGGACCAGGGCCAGCAGCGAGATCCGCCGCCGTCCCCGGAGACCCCCCCTTTGGAGCAGCGCCACCGTCTCCAGGGCGCCCCCCCAGGAGGAGAACAAGGACCAGCCCCGACCAAGCAGTGCCTTCCAAGTCCACCCCCCCAGGTTAAAGGACCAGAAACAGCCGCGGGATAACACAGCCTCTCTGATCCCACAGAGCATCACCTCATGACAGTCAACGCCCCGGAGACCCGTCACCGGAAGACCAGGAAAAGCCCCGACCCAGCAGTGCCGTCCGGGGTCCCCCGACAAAAGGCGGGACCAGGGCCAGCAGCAAGGATCGCCACTGTCCCCGGAGACCCCCCACCGGAAGACCCGTACCAGCCCCGGCCAAGTGGTGCCCTCCCCGCCCCTCCAGGAAACGGAAGGACCAGGGCCCGACCCAGAGGTGTCCCAAATGGAGACGGTTGGGGTTAGGCATGCCTCTCTAAGTGATTAGGGTTAGGATAAGCCACAGGGATGGGGTTAGGAGTAGATCCACAGAGGTAAACAGAAATTGGCCTAGGTTGCTAGCCTTAGGTTAAAGTATGACGATAAGAATCGTATAGTGTGTAATGATCCTATGTTTCTGTGTTGCATCTAAATTTCAGGACACATCATCAGTAGTGGACCTCAGGATCACAGGGCGTTTCGGCCATTATCACTAGACACCCTCACCCAAGGAAGGCCCCCCCCGAGTCTGATCAGGACCCAGGGTGTGTCCCGTCAAGCCAATTTGCTGTTAGTCCGGCTGGGCATGTGAAGAAATCATCCAGGGCACTCCTCCCCCAGACAAACCAGGACAGGCCCCGCCGAAGCAGAACCGTCCCCGGGCCCTCCAGGGAACCAGACACAGGGGTCAGCGTTGTAACAACACGGCACCCCGTATCCTCAGAGTCACCCATCCAAGATGGTTAAAGCCCAGGGGCCCAACCCCCGGGAAGGCCAGGACCAGCCCCGACAAACGGTGCCGTCCCAGTCCCCCAGGGCCAGGAAGGGCCAGGGCCCGCAGCGACAAACACTGCCACCCCGGCCTCCCAGGGACCCCCAGACCCTCACACGTTCCAACAGGCAAGTATTATATGTTTTTTATGTACCTAGGGAGGACGACAGTCTCCGAAGTCGCCCTCCTGTAAAATCTGCGGAGGGTAGTTTGAAAAGCCAGCAAGAAGGGTTAGGGTTAGGGTTAGGGTTAGGGTTAGGGTTAGGGTTAGGGTTAGGGTTAGGGGGTTAGGGTTAGGGTTAGGGGTTAGGGTTAGGGTTAGGGTTAGGGGTTAGGGTTAGGGTTAGGGGTTAGGGTTAGGGTTAGGGGTTAGGGGTTAGGTAAGGGGGTTATAACCACGATGATCAATTTGATCATCCTCAGGGGAAGGTCGTAGAGACTTGGAAGCAAGTCCTAGGGGGGGGTTTTGGTGGTCTCTGAACACGCCGGAGGTGGTCCCGAGTCGCTAGGAGGTTCGGTTCAGGAGATACGCCATTGGCTGAGGGTAAGTGGGTAATGACGAGGATGATCAATTTGATCATCCTCAGGGGAAGGTCGTAGAGACTTGGAAGCAAGTCCTAGGGGGGGGTTTTGGTGGTCTCTGAACACGCCGGAGGTGGTCCCGAGTCGCTAGGAGGTTCGGTTCCGGAGATACGCTATTGGCTGAGGCTTTGTGACGTCATAACTCCGGCCAGGAAGGTGGTAGGCGGTCGGAAGCGGTGTCCGCCTATAGGTTCCGGGGTACGGGCTTTCCAGCGGTACCACCCGCGAGTCCGTGCGACGTTCCGTTCCCGAGATACGGGGTCGGGTGGTGTAAGTGGGCGTGAAATTTGACTAAGTCCACGCCCCAAAAATGTATTTTGGGGGGTGTGCAGGAGCGCGTTTCAGGGGGTCCTGATTCGTTTGGGATGGGTCCCTGGTGAAGTTTTTTGGGAAGTTTAGTTAGTGGGTTAGGGTTGGGTTAGGTTATAGGGCTGAAAACTACCTAGTGTAGGGTTAGGGTTGTTGGGGTTAGGGTTATGGGGGGGTTTTGGTGGTTAGGTTATGGGTTAGGGTTAGGTAAGGGGTTAGGTAAGGGGGTTATAACCACGATGATCAATTTGATCATCCTCAGGGGAAGGTCGTAGAGAGTTGGAAACCCAGGGAGGAGTCCTAAGGGGGTTTTGGTGGTCTCCTGAGAACACGGCGGAGGTGGTCGAGTCGCTAGGAGGGTTCGGTTCCGGAGATACGCCATTGGCTGAGGGTAAGTGGGTAATGACGAGGATGATCAATGTGATCATCCTCAGGGGAAGGTCGTAGAGACTTGGAAGCAAGTCCTAGGGGGGGGTTTTGGTGGTCTCTGAACACGCCGGAGGTGGTCCCGAGTCGCTAGGAGGTTCGGTTCCGGAGATACGCTATTGGCTGAGGCTTTGTGGCGTCATAACTCCGGCCAGGAAGGTGGTAGGCTGTCGTAACCGGTGTCCGCCTATAGGTTCCGGGGTACGGGCTTTCCAGCGGTACCACCCGCGAGTCCGTGCGACGTTCCGTTCCCGAGATACGGGGTCGGGTGGTGTAAGCAGGCGTGAAATTTGACTAAGTCCACGCCCCAAAAAATGTATTTTGGGGGGTGTGCAGGAGCGCGTTTCAGGGGGTCCTGATTCGTTTGGGATGGGTCCCTGGTGAAGTTTTTTGGGAAGTTTAGTTAGTGGGTTAGGGTTGGGTTGGGTTATAGGGCTGAAAACTACCTAGTGTAGGGTTAGGGTTGTTGGGGTTAGGGTTATGGGGGGGTTTTGGTGGTTAGGTTATGGGTTGGGGTTGGGGTTGGGGTTGGGTTATGGAAGGGGAGAGGGTTAGGGTTAGGGGTTAGGTAAGGGGGTTATAACCACGATGATCAATTTGATCATCCTCAGGGGAAGGTCGTAGAGACTTGGAAGCAAGTCCTAGGGGGGGGTTTGGTGGTCTCTGAACACGCCGGAGGTGGTCCCGAGTCGCTAGGAGGTTCGGTTCCGGAGAT